>CACSLK010006106.1:3033614-3054355 GCA_902706635.1 Striga hermonthica
ATGATGTCATTGAAAATGGTTTTTGAAAAGAGTAGCGCCTCAAATATTGTTTTGAAATAAATTTAAAAAAAAATTATTCTGATTTTCGGTAAATAAAAGTGGGGCGTTACATGGAGACTCTTCGCCGCGAGAAGTTGTATGCTAAGTTCTCGAAGTGCGAATTTTGGCTGAACCGTGTGGCATTCCTTGGCCACATTGTGACAGCCCGAGGCATTAAAGGTGGATCCCGGCAAGATTGAGGCAGTGAGCAAGTGGGATACGCCAAGAAGCGCTATCGAGGGCTTCTCGAAGATAGCCCAACCACTGACCAACTTACGAAGAAGGCCGTGAGGTTTGATTGGAGTCCTAAGTGCGAGGAGAGTTTCCAGGAGTTGAAGAGGAGACTCACTACCGCGCCTGTCCTATCCATTCCTGACCCGACTTTGGAGTGCACCATCTTTAGTGATGCTTCGAAGATGCGTTTGGGATGCGTTCTTATGCAGCAAGGGAAAGTCGTAGCCTATGCTTCGAGGCAGCTGAAGGCTCACGAGCAGAACTACCCCACTCATGATCTCGAGTTAGCTGCAGTTGTCCACGCCTTGAAAATTTGGCGGCACTACCTCTATGGAGGTAAGTGTAAGATCTTTACCGACCACATGAGCCTAAGGTACATTTTCACTCAGAAGGAACTGAACATGCGGCTGCACCATTAGCTACCATCCTGGGAAAGCTAATGTGGTAGCCGATGCCCTTAGTCGGAGAAGTTATGGCCAGCTATCTTGCTTATTCACCGAGCAAGATGTCTTTCTTTGGGAGTTCGAGCGACTACAACTAGAGGCAGTGGATTCGACTTCAGCAGCCGGGTGTATGTTGACCACCTTGGTTGTGGGATCGACTCTTCGTGAGAGGATAGTCGCCGAGCAACTGAATGACCGTTTCCTATGCCAGATGAGAGAGTTGTCGGAAGCCGGTAGAGTTGGTGGATTCGCAGTCGCATTTGATGGGGCCTAGGTCTTCGAGGGTAGACTTTGTGTCTCGAAGGTGTGGGAACTGCGTAGGGAGATTTTGAGAGAGGCCCATAGTGCCCCGTACACCATCCATCCTGGTAGCACGAAGATGTATCAGGACTTGAGAAAGTCTTTCTGGTGGCGAGGCATGAAGAAGAAGGTAGCGAAGTTCGTGGATGGGCGCCTGGTGTGTCAGCAAGTCAAGGCTGAGCACCAGAAACCGAGAGGGTTGTTGCAGCCCCTTGAGGTTCCCATGTGGAAGTGGGAGTGCACCACCATTGATTTCATGGTAGGACTGCCGAGGTCGAGGGCCGGGCATGATTCGATTTGGGTGATAGTGGATCGCCTTACGAAGTCTGCCCATTTTCTGCCAGTCCGGACAACCATGAAGGCGAGTGATTACGCTAAATTGTTCATCAAGGATATTATAACGCTTCATGGGGTGCCCGTGGAGATTGTTTCTGATCGAGATCCTAAGTTCACATGCCAGTTCTGGAAGACTTTGCACCTAGCCATGGGGATGAGGTTGGAGTTCAGTACAGCCTTTCACCCCAAGACAGATGGTCAGTCGGAGCGTACGATCCAGTACTTGGAGGATATATTGAGGGTTGTGGTCTTGGACCGGAGCCAGACTTGGGAGTATGCCCTTCCGCTAGTCGAGCTGACCTACAACAACAGCTACCACTCTTCGATCAAGATGGCCCCGTACGAGGCCTTGTACGGACGTAAGGTCCGGACTCCTTTGTATTTGGATGAGGATGGAGAGAGGAGGATTGTGGGTCCGGAGTTTGTCCAGAGTACTGCGGCGACAGTCGAGGAGATCCGAAAGACCATCAGGGCTACCCAAGAGAGGCAGAAGGTCTATGCCGACCGAAAGAGGCAAGAGCATGTGTATGCAGTTGGAGATCATGTCTTCTTGAAGGTTTTGACCCATGAGAGGTGTGATTCGCTTCGAGAAGAAGGGAAAAATTATACCTCGCTATATCGGGCCATTTGAGATCCTTGCTCGTGTCGGGGACTTGGCGTACCGGCTGGCTTTACCACCGGACTTATCGGGAGTGCCCGATGTGTTTCATGTCTCGATGCTTCGGAGATATGTGCATAATCCTGATCATGTGGTGGACTTCGACGAGCTGCAGGTCGAGCCAGACTTACCTATGAGGAGGTACCGGTAGCCATCTTTCACCGGTAGGTCCATCAGCTGAGGAACCGGGCAGTGAGTTTGGTGAAGGTGCGTTGGAGCCGGCACAACGAGCCGGAGGTGACTTGGGAAAATGAGGCCGAAGTTAGGAGGTGTTATCCGAACTTTGAGTTTTTAGTTCCCCTTTGTATTTTATTCCTTTCTAGGGTTTATTTTTGAATTCTGAGGACATAATTTTTTGTAAGGTGGATAGACTGTAATATCCTGTTTTATTTTAGATTATTGGACAATAATTATTGATTATTGCTATTAGTAATTGTCTTTATTATTATTATTATTATTATTATTATTATTATTATTATTATTATTATTATTATTATTATTATTATTATTATTATTATTATTATATTATTATATTATTGAATGCCAATTTGCTATTAATTGTGTTATTAGTAATATTACTATTATTAATACTAATTGTCTAAATATTATAATATTATTAAATAGAATGTGTATTATATATATATATTTATTTATTCGGTTTTTATTTTGTTATCGAGCCCGATTAAATTGGTTCCAGCCTAATTTGAGTTATATTCCTAGGCCTTTATGCTATTATATTTTCAGCCCAATTTTGCGGCCCAAGTGTTGGCAGTTTATGGCTAGTGTTTAGACAGATCGGCCCAATCCACCTTTTAAGCGAATTTTGTATTCCGAAACCCGTTTTTCGTACCGATTTCAATTATAAAATTATTTTTTTTTTAAATTTAAAAAATTTGGAAAATTTATTTTAAGTCCCGAGACTCCAATTTTTGTCCTCCAAGTCATATTTTTTCAAAAATAAGAGAGTTCCAAGTCTACGAAAAATCCTATAAAAACCCGTAAATCTTAATTTTTATTAAGTATGGGCTTTATGTAAAATTCGAGTAGTGAGATATATTATTGATATATTATCTCGCCTGAATGTAGGTGTTTGAGAAGTCGAGCCCTCGACATAAGTACTTGCTTTTGAGTGATATTCTACCGCAATTTCCAGGTGGGTTTACTTAAAAAATTATCTATGCCATACGTGTTGTTTAATGTTTAGTTAGTATGACCAATATATGAATGTGAACCATGTGGCCTACCGAAGTGAGTTGTTACGACCGTCGGTACGATTGTTCCCCTCGAGTTACGGTACGGTTGCCCTTGCGAGGCAAGTCTCCTTAGACCTAATGACAGGTCGTGTCCGTTACAGTGGCACGCACTCCCATCGTTGGGGTTTATGCATCCCCTTTCCACGACTAATGATAGATGTGCACATGAGTGAGTTATTGTTGTGATTATTAGGAGATGAGACATGATGATGATTGATTTATATTCATGCTGCGACCATACCATCTTTACATGTTATTATGTGCATAGTAGTGAGCACTACTTTATCATTTGTGCTCATTCCCACCTGCTCTTCATGGATGCAGGTTAAGCAGTTGGCGGGTGACGAGGAAAGACGAGTGGGTGGTCCTTAGTTATTCTATTGCTTCCGTATTATCATGAGCTATGTTGAGACTTGTTGAAAATCCGTTACGAACTTATGTTTTGGTTTATGTTGGATTTGAATTACTCATGATGTTTGGATTTATGAAATTCCAATTTATGCATGCTTTATGATTAAAGTTGAGTATTATGTTATGTGTTGAGAACCGGTTAATGAAAACCATTTGTGTAAAATCAGGTTTATGAATCCCCGTGGGTCCATATAAGACTTGGACTAAGTAAATTGTTGTTAAACACCCATGTAATTTTGAAAATGATTTTGAAAATTGTTCACTTGATTTTTGGAAAGTCCGGGATTTCATGAAAATCAAAGTGGGGTGTTACATCAACCTCAATCATACAAACATTTAAAGAAATTCGAGAGCAAAGAAAAATGACAAAAATACAGCGAGTAAGAAACGAAAGCAAAAGATTATATTCATAAAGTTCAATAGAAGCAGAATCGTCTTGGCCTTTACAATCCGAAAATAGGTCGAGAACAATAACAAAAAAAAAAAAAGAAAATAGAAAAACAACAAACAAAAGACCTCAAAAGGTAAAGGAGCATAGTCCAATGGAGCACGTTTAGGAGTCGGCATCTGACTTCTCAGCATCGTCTGCGCTGTCATCGACTACGGTTGCAGTTTTCTCAGCATCGACATCTCCCTCATGATTAGCCCCACTAGGCTGGATTGATTCAGTCGTACCAACCAAGGGGGTGGAGGGGGCCTCAAGTTGCGCGCCCAGGCTAGCCTTGCGAATAGCCCAAGCCTCGAGTCCCGACCACCACAGGTAGTCATTCGGGAGGGAGGTATCACCCTCGTAGCCGTCGGGGTCAGGGAGCTCCGCCCTCATCGCCTCGCGGTCGAGTTTCCCGACATACTCAGACCAAGCCACCACCGCCTCCCACGCATCATGATCGAAGTATTGGACGGCGGCAGGGCAAAGCCTGTCGAGGAACTCGGGCGAGTTGCAAAATGCCTTGATGACCTCTTTACGATAAGTCTCGATGAAGATGGATCCCATCGTAGACTTCAGGAACGACTTTCGACCCTGCACGGTGCCAATGTCCCTCTCAAACACGACCCCCTCCCGAGCCTTCTCGAGGTCGACCTTGAGCTTCTCGTTTTCGTGTCGAGCCACAGGCTTGTCAGCATTCAGCTTGTTGACAAGAGCCTGCGAGGCCTCCAAGCCCTCCTTCAGCTCTTCAATTTGCTTGCGCTGGGCTTCACATTTATCTTCAAGGGCCTTGGTAGAGAAGGCAGGAGCCTTACTCCCTGGCTCGAGGCCAGGCAGAATCGCCACTAGAAACTACAGAAAAAGAAGAAAAGAGTAAAAAAATAAATAGTAAAAAAATAAATAAATAAAAAATGCTAAGTCGAATAAGAGATTAGTAAGCCCGAGTGAGGCATTAGGTAGCATAGCATGAGCGCTCATAATCATTCCCCTCGACGCGAGCCTTGTCGGCCTCGGGGAGAAGAGAGTTGAGGTATCTAGCCACCTCGTGCGGCTCCAGATGATTCCAGAGCCGATACGGCATCTTAACCGTCATGTCCTTATAAGTGATGGGAGGGGAGTGGACCTCTCGACCACCTTCGCTTTGTCCTTGTCGACCTTGCGACGCTTCAGGTCGTCAGGGATCAAGACGAGGTCCCTATCATCTTGAGGCCTCTTTCGGGCACCAGGGCCCGATTGCTTGTGCCACTTAGAGGCGCCAGAGTTCTCGACCCTAGACTTCTTCGCAGCAATTGTCGCGGCCTTCTCAGCGGCAGACTTCGACCCAGATCTACCAGGTGAAGGAGGAGCCGACCCGCTCGCTAAATGTCCGGCCGCTTGTTCTTACATCTCGAAACGCTTGAGTGCCTTAACTGAAACGAAACAAGCAAACAACAAAGTTAAAAGAGTTAAGCACAAGGTCGAGAGTCGACTTTACAAGAAACAATGGCTTACGGGGGTTGTCGAGACGAGGAAGATCATCATAAGTAACAATTCAAGCGTGATTGACGAATTCACGATCTCTTATTATGCAGCGAGCACTATAAGTGTGCTTATTAAGCTCCTCTACGAGCCTTTCGAAGTTTTCGGATCGAGGTCGATTCTTTTATTTCACTTTCATTGTTATCCTATTATTTACGTAAGGGTACACATGTTGGGTTTAATATACCGAACATAACAAAGTTTATAGCGGAATTTAAAATTTTATAAGTATTTATCTTATAAATACTTATTCCGTACATAAGTATAACGATATAACGAAAAAACATCATTTAAAATCTAGTAACTTTTACTAATTTTGATTTGATATGTAATTTATAAAAATTACCTTTGTTCTTGAACTCCTTCAAAACCGACGATGTATGAGGAAATCAATTCCCGATTTGGTAACGATCACTTCTTGTGGTTACTCACTTTAGGAATCCAAATGTCTTCCCTATAATCGTATCCACCTTTTGAACTTTGGTTCCGACTATAGTTCTTCGCTAGTAGAAACTACTCAGTTTTTCAAGAAGTATAGAATATATATTTATAAGGAAATTTTTCAAGAACTCTTTCTTGTATTATCACTCAATTCTTTGAATGAATTTTCTCTTGGAAGAATTTTGCTCAAAACTTAGCAATCAATGTGCAAACATTTTGCACCTATTTATACTAAACATTTTAGCATAAAATAATCAATATTTGATATATTTTATTTTAAATAAAATCAGATTTTATTTAAATAATCATACCAAATATTGACTTTTAATTAATAATGTGATTGGTTTATAACTACCATCAATCATTATTATTGTATTAATAAAAATAAGATTAATTATGTGGATTAGTTAACAACTCCAAACCACCATAATTAATTTATTCTTATTATTATTTAATATTCAAGACCTTATTATTAAAGATAAATAATAAAATAATAATTCTTGAAAACATTTTTCAAGACTTTATTATTTTAATATATTCTTCCATTTCCTTATTTAATAATCTTATTAATATTTGGATTTGAAATTTAAAATCCAATTTTAAATTCCAACTATTAATTAGTAATTCTATTAATTACTAAATTATTATCCAAAATTCAATTAATCAATCTAATTGATTAATTTAATATATTCCTTTAATTGATATCTAATCAAATTAGATTTGTCAATTAATTCTAACTCTTTAGAAATACTATTTGAATTTTACCTTCATTCAAAAATTGTTGTGACCTTTAAGGTTCACAATTAATACTAGTAGTGGGTTTACAACTCTTTGTAATTTGAGTTATTCATATTAACTCTTATTCTTGAATTAACTCTTTAATTCAAGAACCCACATATCATGGGAACATCTAGCAAGTAGCATGAATCTAGTATTAAGTGAATAGCGAGTAAACCTATTTCGATTACAAGTCCATACATGTAAAATCCTTTCGACATCCAATTTCCCGATTACATCTTTGGGTATGATTTTGTCGAAACCCAAATTTATTTAATAACTATGATTCCATTTCAAGTTTAGTAATTCGTTTATGAATCTCTATTCATTCCGCCTTGGCCAAGGACTTTGAATTACTAACTATGAAACACATATGAAACTCACTTATCTTCTTAAGTGTTGAATCCTTTGTTGGCCACTGACAAACTTCCATACATATTAATATAGTACCCAAAATATCTCTTTATACGATTGTGCCAGCAATCAAAAGGATAAATCAAAGTAAAATATAATATGCACAAAGTTACCATCGTGCCTCAAGTCTAAGGATTAATCATGTACTATTGTAACATGAAAATTCTTATTCGACATGATAAACTTTCATTAAGAATTTTCATACGGTCATGTTCAGTGAACTTGTTCTCTAACAAGCATCCACATATATGTATTTGCGTCCCACGCTAATGTTGATGGAATGTAACATTCTTATCCAATAAGCATACATACTATGTGCAAGTCTTTTCCGGATTTATTCGATATCCCATCTCGAAATATCCAACGACTTGGAACTGTATTTAAGATCACAGCTTTCAAGATATGTTCCATGATCACCATCTCTATGCGCAACCATATCTTATAGCTATAAGTGATCTAGGGATTTTATCTTAAGTGCAAATATATGATAAATGCTTACTCTTAAAATAAAGTAATGCCTTATTAATTAATATAATTCCAATAGATTGTATTTAAAAGTAGAATACGTCCAATCTGATTGGAACGCCGGGTATCCTACTCTAACAATCTCCCACTTGCCCTAGTTCCAATCACTCATGTATCTTAGACCCATCTTCTCAAGATGTCCTTCAAACACTTTCTGTGATAAAGGCTTAGTTAAGGGGTCTGCTATATTTTCTGCTGAGTCAACTCGCTCCATTATGACGTCTCCTCTACCAATTATTTCTCTAATCAAATGGTATCGTCTCATAATGTGTTTGGATCTTTGATGAGATCTTGGTTCCTTTGCTTGCGCAATAGCTCCATTGTTATCACAATAAATCGTTATTGGATCAACAACAGATGGTACTACACCCAACCCTTCGATGAAGTTCCTTATCCAAACAGTTTCCTTTGCAGCATCAGATGCAGCAATATATTCAGCTTCTGTAGTAGAGTCAGCAATCGTTTCTTGTTTGGAACTTTTCCAACTAACTGCTGCTCCATTCAGAGTAAACAAGTAACCAGACATGGATTTAAAGTCATCTTTATTGGACTGAAAACTAGAATCAGTAAAACCTTCTAGTTTCAATTCTCCATTGCCATATACCATAAAGATATACTTAGCCTTTCGTAAGTACTTAAGAATCATCTTAACGGCATTCCAGTGTTCTTCACCTGGATTAGACTGATATCTCCTCGTTACACTAAGTGCATGAGCAACATCAGGTCTTGTACATAACATTGCATAAATAATTCTACCAATAGCTGATGCATAAGGTATATGACTCATCCGTTCTCTTTCTTCAGGTGTCTTTGGAGACATCGTCTTAGAAAGTGAAACCCCATGACTCATTGGAATATATCCACGTTTGGATTCTTCCATACTAAACCTTTTTAGTACCATATTTATGTACGTAGACTGGATAGTCTGATCATCCTTTTAAATCTATCTCTATAGATTTTTATCCCTAAGATAAAGGATGCTTCTCCCAAATCTTTCATGGAGAACTGTTTAGACAACCATGTCCGTGTTGATTGTAACATTCCTATATCATTCCCAATGAGTAGGATATCATCAACATATAGAACAAAAAATGCAACTGCATTCCCACTAACCTTCTTATAAACACATGTTCATCTGGATTCTGATGAAAATCAAACGTTTTAATCGTTTCATCAAACCGAATGTTCCAACTCCTCGAAGCTTGTTTAAGTCCATAAATGGACCTTTGAAGCTTACAAACCATTTGTTCGCTCCCACTGGATATGAAACCCTGCGGCTGTTTCATATAGATGTCTTCCATAATGTTTCCATTAAGAAAAGCAGTTTTCACATCCATTTGCCATATCTCGTAGTCATAATACGCAGCTATGGCTAGCAATATCTGAATAGATTTAAGCATTGCTACTGGTGAAAAAGTTTCCTCATAATTAATTCCTTGTTTTTTAGGATAACCTTTAGCAACCAGTCTTGCTTTAAAAGTATTTACTTCTCCATCTCCATCACGTTTTCGTTTGTAAACCCATATACAACCTATGGGTACAATACCCTGTGGTGGTTAAACCAAAGTTTATACTTTGTTTGAATACATGAAATGTATCTCAGATTGCATAGCTTATTGCCATTTATCTGAGTCAATGTTCGACATTGCCTCATCATAGCTTATTGGATCATAACCCAAAAGGAGTCTCTCTATTGTTCTCTAACAATAGGTATAGCCTCTCAGGCGCCCTAGAAATCCTTTCAGATCTCCGAAAAGGTTGCGTTACAGATGGTCCAGTCACTACTGGTATATTATTTGTGGTATTTTGTGGAATTTCTTGTGGTTCTTCATTAAGTTCTATGACTCCACTATTCTTTGAGAGAAATTCTTCCTCTAAGAAAACAGCATTCCTCGAAACAAACACCTTTTGTTCAGAGGGGTCATAGAAATAGTATCCAATAGACTCTTTTGGATACCCCACAAATTTACATAAGATGGATCTCATATCCAACTTACCTCCCACTAACTGCTTCACATAAGCAGTACAACCCCATACTTTTAAATACTTGTACGAGGGTGTTTTGCCACACCATATCTCATAAGGTGTGCTGGGTACAACTTTACTTGGCACTCTATTCAAAATATGTGTTGTTGTTTCTAAGGCATAGCCCCAGAATGAAAGAGGTAAACAAGTGGAACTCATCATTGATCGAACCATGTCCAACAATGTTCGATTCCTTCTTTCTGAAACCCCATTTAGTTGTGGAGTTCCAGGAGGTGTCCACTGTGAAATAATCCCATTATCTCTTAAACTTTTATACTACGACCAATTTGTTTCTCTACTTCATTTCTGAATTCTTTGAACTTTTCAAATACTTCAGATTTGTACCTTAATAGGTATACATAACCATACCGTGAATAATCATCAGTAAAAGTTATGAAATAGTAGTAGTTCCCCTTGACACTAACATTTAGTGGTCCACAAACATCTGTATAGATCAAATCCGACAGAACTTTAGCTCGCTCCACTTGTCCAACAAATGGTGTTTTTGTCATTTTACCTTTAAGACATGACTCACAAGTAGGCAACCTTTCCTCCCCCCTAAGGCCGAGTTTTGGTCCCAATTTGTTAATCCTCTTTTCAGATATATGACCTAATCGAGCATGCTAAAGTGTGAATGAACTATGATTATCTAATTTTCTTTTATTTTGTTGAATAGTTAGGATGGGACTTTGTGGTGTAATGGTTTATAACCCATTTGCCAAATTTTCGGAATATATAAAAGTTGTATCTTTGAATATGGAACATCTTCCATTCTCAATAACAAACTTAAAACCTTCTCTATCGATTACTGGAATAGAAATAATGTTTCTTATAACATCCGGAACATACAAACAATTTGTAAGACAAATTTTTACATCATTATTTATAGCTTGATAAACAGTCCCAATTGCTTTGGCAGCAACTCTTGCTCCATTGCCCATCCTTTTGATTGTTTCATCATCTTCTAGCTTGTTACATCTTACCATCATCTGTAAATCATTGCAAATATGTGAGCCACAACCGATATCCAATACCCAAGAAGAATCGTTAAGTGATAAGTTAGCTTCAACAAATCAAATACCTGAACTTTTCAGGCTAGCAAGATACTCCTTGCAGTTCCTCTTCCAATGTCCAGTTTCACCACAATGATAACATTCATGATTAGACTGAGAATTAACCTTCTCTTTGTTCTTTCATTTGTTGTTATTTGCCTTCTTGTTGGGTTTATTGGGAACCTTTTCCTTCCCCTTCCTTTTCTTAGACTTTAAAGCCTTTGACCCAGAAGTGGATCCAACAAGAAGCACTGGCTTATCCTTTTTGATTGTGGATTCAGCCTTCTTTAACATGTTCACTAATTCTGGCAGAGAAGTCTCCATATTATGCATGTTAAACTTAACAAAAAAGCTATCAAATGACGATGGCAGAGATTGTAGCATGAGATTCACATAGAGTTTATGATCCATAATGACTTCAAGGGACGAAAGTCTTTCAACAAGAGCTATCACCTTCAGCCCATGATCATGAACTGAAGAGCCCTCAGTCATACGACACCTGAAAAGCTCTTTAGATATCTGATATCTAATTTGCCGCGTCCTATCACAATACAACTCTTGTAGATGAAGGAGGATTTCAGAAGCATTATTCAACAATCCGTTCTGTCTCTGTAACTCATTTGACATTGATGCTAACATGTAGCACCGAGCTTGGAGATTGTCATAGTATGACGTAAGTATTCTCATTACTCATCAGATGTCTGATCCTCGGGTGGAGGAGGAGGGGAATACATAGTCCCTTTTTTTCAGACTGTAGAACAATTTTCAGGTTCCTCAACCAATCGTTAAAATTGGGTCCAGTTAATTTTTTTTGTTCAAGGATACTTGCAATCGGATTCTTAGCCATTTTAGTAGAGTGATCTACAAAAACAAACGAAGCAGAAAATAATCAGACTATGGAATTTATATTCATTTAATATTAGGTCTTTAACATTAAATGTCTCCCACTCCTTTTAATTAAAACCCCTATTTTAATTATGAAAATCTAATTTTCATAGTGGGCTTGAAGTCCAATAAAAATATTCCATATCCCAATTTTATGAGTATGCATGAAACATTTATATCGGTAGTCAACTTTTGACAATTGTATCATTATACAACCTTCAAGTTGTTTTGCCTCACTTTTCCTTATATACCTCAATTTTATGACTGTATATATTACTAAGTGTCAAATCAAACCAATCAAACATTCATGATAGTGGCCCACCAGAATGTCCCACGACTCATGGTCGACATAAAGAGGAATCCACCTCTACGGTCTCGACTCTCGATATTCGACCTCCACGGTCTTGATGCTCAGTTTTCGACCTCCACGGTCTTGACGCTCGGTTTTCGACCTCCATGGTCTCGACGCTTGGTTTTCGACCTCCACGGTCTCGACTCTCGATATTCGACCTCAACGGTCCCGACTCTTGGTTTTTAACCTCTACGGTCTCGACTCTCGATTTTCGACCTCAGCGGTCTCAACTCTCGGTTTTCGACCTCCACGGTCTCGACTCTCGATATTCGACCTCAACGGTCCCGACTCTCGGTTTTCAACCTCTACGGTCTCGACTCTCGGTTTTCGACCTTAACGGTCTCGACGCTTGGTTTTCGACCTCAACGGTCTCGATTCTCGATTTTCGACCTCAACAGTCTCGACTCTCGGTTTTCGACCTCAGCGGTCTCGACTCTCGGTTTTTGACCTCTTGCGGTCTCGATTCTCGGTCTTCGACCTCTACGGTCTCGACGTTCAGTTTTCGACCTCTACGGTCCCGACATCCGATCATTCGGTTTCCGACCTCCGTGGTCTTTTGGTTTTTTATCTTGAAATCTCAATGCTCATTTGGAGGATATTTCGGTGATTATTCAATGGTCATTCGACTTTCGGTGCCTGATCTTAGTGGCAAGTGGAAGAAAACAGCTCGAAGAGGCATTTCACTCTTGGATCGAGTTATGCTTATTCGACCAGAGTGGGGGGGACTAGATGATATAGGATATTATACTGGACCCGGTTTAATGGATAAAGCGGATACATATTGGAAGATAAACCCACTAAGACGTCCAAGCCCAACATTATGGGCCAAGCTCATATCGAGCCTACAAAGGTACACTCCCCCTATAAAAGGGGGGCCAAGGTACCTCATTCACACATTATCCTCTCCTCATTACGTTACTACACTTTATCTCTCTCTTGATCCGAGCACTGACTTAGGCATCAGAGGCCCGACGCCGAGGCCACCCGGCGTTGGGTTCTGCAGGTACGGAGGCCGGTTCGAGTTGAAGGAGCCCGGGTGAATCTTATTCACTTCATTGGCGCCGTCTGTGGGGACCCGACAAAAAAGTCAAGCGGAGTTCCGACTGAAAAAATCGAAAAACCTCTTTCTTCTCCACCGGTCGCCGCCACCGCCGGCCGCCACCTCCGCCGGCGGCCGCCGAAAAATGTGCTCCGATCTGAATATCGTTTACATCATTGGAAAGATTTCTTCGAGGCGAATCTACCCTTAAAATTTCATGCAAAAATTCTACCGGGAAGACCTTCAATTTTGCGGTCAAAGGTTCCAGATCTGGGGAAAAATCGGTCAAATTCGAGCATTCAAATGCATTTTTCCGACTATCCGGGAGGGTCATGGAAAATCCGAAGGTACCATTGGAATCTTCTCGCCGAGGCGAAGCTCCAGCTACCGACCACTACCGGGCGCCGCCGTGCGCCGCCGCCTTCGCCGCCGGCCGTTGTCCAAAATCATCCGATCTGGAAAATTTTTACACCATCGCGAAGCTCTCGTCGAGTTTGTTCTACCCTTAAAATATCGTGCGAAAATTCCTACCGGAAGGGTGTCAATTCGTCGGTCAAAGTTTATAGATCTAGAAAAAACAAATTAGTCAACTCCGGTCATCTTCTCCAATTTGCCGACGATTCCCGGCGAATCACCTCAAACCAACGGTACCACCAGATTCTACTCATCGGGGCGCTCACACGGGTGGTTATTTTCACCGGAGACGGCGATTCCTTCTGGCGACATTCCCCTTGTGAGCCGCCGCCGCTGTTCGTGCAACTCTGCCTGGGGAAACCGGTTCGCTGGTCGCAGCCCACCAGCCGCCGTGCGAGAGGCCCAAGGTTCTGCTCCCAGTATCATGGCCCAGAGTCCACAGTCCAGCAGCAAGGAGGCCCATTGCCCGTGTCCAGGAAGTGTCCAATGTCCGGCCCATCATGAAGCCTAACCCTCGGCCCAGTTGACAACACAAGAGGAGGCCCAACTCTTACAAGCTTCAGTGCGCGGGCCGCGCCCAGCCCGCGCACGACCCGCAAGTCTCACAGATTTTAGCCCGAGGACAGCCCGCGTTACAGTCCAGCTCCAGCCCACGCTCTCCAAGCGCCATTTCGGGCCCACTGTGCGGCCCAGTACTATTTTCCGCAACCCAAGACCTGAATTCGGCCCAGCAGCGGCCCAGAATGCTTTAAACATGGTTTGACAATCCAATTTTATGCTAAACTTTAATTTCGGATGATTCGAGGTCGATGGTAAGATAATTTAAGATATGATTTTCGTGACGGAGATATGTGACTAATTTAAATTAGAAGACTTGAGGATTTATATTGGTGAAAATTGGAGAAATTGCTTGACTTAAACTGGCCAAAATGAGACAAATTATTTGTTTTAAATTGGAAAATTTGGAGGCATGTGGATTTAAACTGGTGATATTCAACTTGAGGATTATTTGCTTGGCTCGTATTGGATCATGTGATCTATTCGTGAATATGCGTGAATATTGTTTGATTTGATTGAGGAATTACTGGATTAGTTTGTGGGTGATTATCTAATTTGCTCGAGGGATTATTTTATTTGTTCGTGGGTGTATTCAATTTGCTTGAGGGAATATTTGATTTATTCATGGAGGATAGATTTCATTTGCTCGTGCGATTGTTGGATGAATTTGTGAATGATTATTTGATTTAGTCGAGGAATTTATTTGATTTATGCATGGAGGATTATTTGATTTGCTCGAGCGATTATTGGATTTATTTGTGGATGATCATTTGATTTACTTGAAGAATATATTCGACTTATGTGTGGAGGATTATTTGATTTGCTCGAGCGGTTATTGGATTTATTTGTGATGATTATTTGATTTATTCGTGGAGGATTATTTGTTTTGCTCGTGTTTACATGGTTTATTCGTGGATTTATTCGGGTTGTTCGTGGAGATGTGCAATTCATTTGTGGATATTTTTGTTTTGCTCGAGCGATTATTGGAATTATTTGTGGATGGTATCCCTTTAAATTTCTTTCGAGGAAACGACAAAATAATCCAAGTCTTGGCAAGCTATGGCATACGAGCTGTCAAGTATCGAGGAAAAAATGGACGAGCATGGGTGGATGAGGTCGATCACCGGTGGCAATCTCAAAGGCAAAATCATTCTCTTCTGGAGAGGTAAGACAATCCGGAGCGGTATTCTCGACCTTCAGGTACAAAACTATCCTCAACTCTTGTTCGGTGGTTGTACGTGATCAACATGCAGTTTATGGACGCATTGAGTCCTTTAGCACTATTTTTTAATGATGTTCATTGTCTGAGTACTCTGGACAAACTGTTGAGGAGATTGTGATGCATATCGACATGGTTGAGATTATCATTCGGATGACTAACAAAATGATTGGGTGTTATTATATCTTGTCATATTCGATGTTTTCCTTTTCGACCTCAGTGTGGCAGGTCGAAGAATTCGAGCATACGTTACCATGCACAACCAGGAAAGGGAGGTAGAAAAATACATTCAACATTTTTTATCTCGTTCGACGCAATTATACATTTGATAATACTAACAGAGATGATCAATTGCTATCATATCTTGTTGTGCTCGATGTGTTTCTGTTTGACCTCAGTGGCAGGTTAAAGTATTCGAAGAAAAAAAAATCCACCATGACTAAGGCCTCCGGGCTGGGTGGTCACATGTAACGACCACTCCTTCGAGGGTGGGCATGTGTTCGAAGACGAAAAATCCACCATGACTAAGGCCTCCGGGCTGGGTGGTCGCTTGTTTAGAACACTCCCTGGGGTGGGCAGGTTGGTCGCCTGTTTAGAACATTCCTCGGGGTGGGCAAGTGCCTGAAGAGAAGAAAAAAAATCCACCATGACTAAGGCCTCCGGGCTGGGTGGTCGCTTGTTTAGGTCCCCACCGGGGCCGGCAAGTTCCTGAAGACAAACTCCACCATGACTATGGTCTCCGGGCTGGGTGGTCGCTTGTTTAGAACACCCCTTGGGATGGGCAGGCTGGCCCCCTGTTTTGTACATTCCTCAGATTGGGTGGGCAAGTGCCTGAAGAGAAGAAAAAAAATCCACCATGACTAAGGCCTCCGGGCTGGGTGGTCGCTTGTTTCGATAGGCCCCCTCGGGGTCGCAAGTGCCTGAAGAGAAACTCCACCACGACTAAGGCCTCCGAGCTGGGTGGTCGCTTGTTTAGTACACCTCTTGGGATGGGCAGGTTGACACCCTGTTTCGTACATCCCTCGGATTGGGTGGGCAAGTGCTTGAAGAGAAGAACAACAAAAATCCACCATGACTAAGGCCTCCGGGCTGGGTGGTCGACCCTAGTGTTGGGTCGTAAAGACATGGAGCATATCGGAGACCTCGGAGGCAGGTCAATGTTTTCCTCTTGTTATATTTGGTTTGTTATCATTGTACATTTACTCCTAACCCAGTGGCAGATTGAGGAAAGACAAAATCCACCATGACTAAGGCCTCCGGGCTGGGTGGTCGATCCTAGTGTTGGGTCGTGAAGACACGGATAGCTCGAGCAGACCTCGGAGGCAGGTCGAGGATTTCTATTCGGTTCTATTTGATCTGGTATTATTGTACATTTGTTCCTAACCCAGTGGCAGGTTGAAGGAAGACAAAATCCACCATGACTAAGGCCTCCAGGCTAGGTGGTCGATCCTAGTGTTGGTTCGTATAGACATGGATCCTATCGAAGACCTCAGCGGCAGGTCGATCAAACTCGCTACGGATAGCTCGAGCAGGTTAACAAATTATTTGATTTGATTTTGTGCTATGTGGGCTTTTGACCTCTGTGGCAGGTCGATCAAACTCGCTACGGATAGCTCGAGCAGGTTGATTGTTGATTCTGGTTTATTGAAATTGATTTTTCTACCCCAGTGGCGGGTGAGGTATATTCATTTTTGCTCGAGCAGGTTGATTGTTGATTCTGGATTGTCGAATTCATTCTTCGACCCCAGTGGCGGGTGAGGTATATTCATTTTTGCTCGAGCAGGTTGATTGTGTTTTATTTGATTATGATTTTGTCGAATTGATTTTTCGACCCCAGTGGCGGGTGAGGTATATTCATTATTGCTCGAGCAGGTTGTTTGTTGATTCTGGATTGTCGAATTCATTCTTCGACCCCAGTGGTGGGTGAGGTATATTCATTTTTGCTCGAGCAGATTGTTTGTTGGTTCTGGTTTATCGAATTCATTCTTCGACCCAAGTGGCGGGTCAGGTATATTCATTTTGCTCGAGCAGATTGCTCGTTGATTCTGGTTTGTCGAATTTATCTTTTTCGACCTCTTTGGCAGGTCGAGTATATTCATTTTGCTCGAGTAGGGCAGGTCGAGGACTTCATTCAGAGCAATTCACGAAATCAGGATGTTTGGGTTTTGAGACGATAAACAATAGGCTTAAATTTTAAATTTTGAACTGGGGGGCGATAGGAATGGGTGGTCTAAGAGAGCTCGAGCAGGATGATCGAAACGCAACAGGCATAAGTTCAAAGTTTCAAATTCAAGACTTTAGGGAGTGGCTATTCAGTTCTTGTTTTTCGACCCCATCGGTGAGTACTCGGTTTTCGACCTCCATGGTCTCGACGCTCGATATTCGACCTCCACGGTCTCGATGCTCAGTTTTCGACCTCCACGGTCTTGACGCTCGGTTTTTGACCTCCATGGTCTCGACGCTTGGTTTTCGACCTCCACGGTCTCGACTCTCGATATTCGACCTCAACGGTCCCGACTCTCGGTTTTCAACCTCTACGGTCTCGACTCTCGGTTTTCGACCTCAGCGGTCTCGACTCTCGGTTTTTGACCTCCACGGTCTCGAATCTCGATATTCGACCTCCACGGTCTCGATGCTCAGTTTTCGACCTCCACGGTCTTGACGCTCGGTTTTCGACCTCCATGGTCTCGACGCTTGGTTTTCGACCTCCACGGTCTCGACTCTCGATATTCGACCTCAACGGTCCCGACTCTCGGTTTTCAACCTCTACGGTCTCGACTCTCGGTTTTCGACCTCAGCGGTCTCGACTCTCGGTTTTCGACCTCCACGGTCTCGACTCTCGATATTCGACCTCAACGGTCCCGACTCTCGGTTTTCAACCTCTACGGTCTCGACTCTCGGTTTTCGACCTCAACGGTCTCGACGCTTGGTTTTCGACATCAACGGTCTTGATTCTCGGTTTTCGACCTCAACGGTCTCGACTCTCAGTTTTCGACCTCAGCGGTCTCGACTCTCGGTTTTTGACCTCTTGCGGTCTCGATTCTCGGTCTTCGACCTCTACGGTCTCGACGTTCGGTTTTCGACCTCTACGGTCCCGACATCCGATTATTCGGTTTTCGACCTCCGTGGTCTTTTTGGTTTTTTATCTTGAAATCTCAATGCTCATTTGGAGAATATTTCGGTGATTATTCAATGGTCATTCGACTTTCGGTGCCTGATCTTAGTGGCAAGTGGAAGAAAACAGCTCGAAGAGGCATTTCACTCTTGGATCGAGTTATGCTTACTCGACCAGAGTGGGGGGGACTAGATGATATAGGATATTATACTGGACTCGGTTTAATGGATAAAGCGGATACATATTGGAAGATAAGCCCACTAAGACGTCCAAGCCCAACATTATGGGCCAAGCTCATATCGAGCCTACAAAGGTACACTTCCCCTATAAAAGGGGGGCCAAGGTACCTCATTCACACATTATCCTCTCCTCATTACGTTACTACACTTTATCTCTCTCTTGATCCGAGCACTGACTTAGGCATCGGAGGCCCGACGCCGGGGCCACCCGGCGTTGGGTTTTGCAGGTACGGAGGCCGGTTCGAGTTGAAGGAGCCCGGGTGAATCTTATTCACTTCAGTAGGGATCATAGCTTTCGACACTAAACCACCCCACAACTCATGGTCGGTGATAAAGCATCGTAGCATCTCATGTCGTCTACTTTTGATGGAAGGTCTGGATTAATAAGTTCCAACTTATTTTTATCCATTATTGATTTGATATAGAATTAATCAAATTAATTCTTTAGGGTTCCTTAGATCTCATCAATTACCATCTTTACGTGTGTTTATTTACCGTATTATTCATCGCATGAATCACAAGCATAAATAAACCTAACATACATCTAATGCATGCATACGGTGGGATGATCATGTCCTTGCCTATACGACCCATTCGAGCCAAAATGGGTCTATGCCTATGTACGTGATAAAACAAATAAATAGAACTACTTCTATTACAATTTATTTTATCTACCCGTACAAGCACAGGCCTTCGAGATTTACAACTTGTAAAATTACCCACACATGCGTGGGCCTTTCGCATCGAACGGTCTCCACCTTGATCTAATCTTATAACTATACAAAAATTTAAATTTTACAAATAATAATTCAAGAGACTCGCAGGTCTCGATAAATTACATTCCTTCAATCTCATTGGATAAAATGCAACATGCAATCATATTGAATAAAACATGCAATCATTCATTCATAAAAGGCTCATGATCATCCCTAAATTAACCATTCATCACATGAATTCAACATATAAATTCACCAATTTAATATGTTGATGTAGTAATGACTTATATTAAGTCAAAACAGCTCTTTTCTGATCACTAATCAGTCACACGACTCGTGTTACAAGTCACACGACTCGTGTGACATGTCACACGACTCGTGTGGCTCACTCACACGACTCGTGTGAAAAATACGAAAGTGACTATAAAAAATTTCGAAATATTTTAAGTCACACGACTTGTGTCACACCTCACACGACCCGTGTGAGGTGACACGACCAGTCACACGACTTGTGTGACTTTCTCACACGGGTCGTGTGACCACACACGACCGGTTACACGAGTCGTGTCATCCTTCATGACTCGTGTTTTCGAATACTCTATTCGATTTTTATTCCAGTTCGTGTTTTTAACAATTTTTGTAACACCCCGCCTTATCGTGAAATCAGAGTGCGTAATTTCACAACGTCTTTTAAAAATAAAATATTTTAATTTGCGAAAACTGATTCGGGGTGCTACCGTAAAACGTGACTTATTCTGACAAACTGCTATTTTAATTTTTAGCAAAATCTACGGTTTACTGAAAGCATTATTTATCCGAAAGTCTGATCAAAAGATAAGTTCGTCAAAACGTCAAAATCAGCAGAAACGTAACATCATCAAAATATATACAATCACATGCATAAAAGTCCTGAATCATCCGTCATCTCACGCCTTCGTCCCGACATCCTGACCTGAAAAACATGAAATGAGTGGGTCGTGAGCACTATAACAATGTGCTCCGTAGAAACTCATACTAAAGTAATCAGTGAATATAATAACAATATCATGATCCTGATATATACGTAACCTGAACATGAAACCGGTAATAACATGAACATGAACCTGATATCATCACGTGAACGTGAACCATGACCGTTACCTCATCTTGCCAGCATAAAAATGCCAGACACCATGTGCTCACTCTAGTGGGCAGACTAAGGCCACTAGAACCCAGAATGGACCGGCGACCATTCCGAGCAGATACATGACATGAAATACGTACCTCAAACATGGTAGAGTAATTATAATCAATGTAGTACTTAGTCTGAGTCCCCACCTGATCCGTGAAAATAAAGGTAGTGCTGATGCTC
>CACSLK010006106.1:3054879-3076757 GCA_902706635.1 Striga hermonthica
GCGCTGCTGCCGCGGCGTGGAGGCAGCACGGCCACGGCCGGCCCTTGCTGGCTGTCCGGCAACTCCTATCAACCAATCCAACCTCAACTGACTTAACATGATCACCAACGTGAAATAACTTGAATACATGACTTCTTGCATGAAGAGCTAGACTCGGCCGCGGCGGACGCACCCTGCGCCGCCGACGGCGTTAAGCCGTTTTCACGACCAAACTGATTTTTTCTCTCGACAATTCATACTTGACTGAACATGAAACATCATTTACTGAACAAAATAGCATGAAGTGCTCGAAGGACTTGAACTTAACATACTTGTAACACATGCCCGGCCGTGGTGCGCGCTACGTGCGCGACCACGCCCCTTGGCCGAAATACCATACAAACATGAACATTTTTTTCCGAATACATGACCTTAACTGAACATAAATAACATACAGGGCCTGATTACATGACCCTTACTCGAAAGATTTTAACTATAAATATGGACAAGCTTACTATACACCCGCACGGCCGAGTGGCTCTAAGCCGTACTTATGACCACAATAATTCGAAACTAACAAGCCTTTAACATGAATAACTCAAGGTAAACGAAGTTACCTCTTCACTAACTCGCCTGATCGCGCTGAACTTTCAGAACACTCGGTGCCCGACGCTTCCGTGCGTGTGTGCGATACTCTCAGCGGTGCGGCGTGCGGGGCGTGTGTGACTTGCGATGCAACTGCTTGTCGTGCGTGCGGTACTCTTCACCTCCCCCCAATCTCACTAACTCTCTAATCTCTCAAGTATACATATGTATAGGAGCATGAAAGAACCGAAATTCTCCCCAACTGTAACACCCCGTTTTATTTTATTTAATTATAGAATTTGCAACGCACGACTAAGTTTAACTTTGTTGATTATTTCTTCTTATTTGCTCGTGTTTGATTTAATTGTCTTAAGCGTTAAATGTGCTTTTGTGAATTGTTTACCTAAGTGATTAAATGACTATTTGATTGTTTGATTAATTGCTTAAGTATTAATTTAGTTGCTTATGTGTTCAACTTATATTGTGTACCAAAGTGCTATATTTCATTTCGTGTCATTTTATGTACTTAAAGTGACACTTCTTGCTTAAGTGAATAATTAACTATTTGCTAAAGTGATTATTTGACTATTTGTTTAAGTGTTTACCAATTTGATTATTTGATTATGTGCATAAATGATTGTTGATTATTTGCTTAAGTGTTAATTAAATTGCCTATGGGGTCAATTTATATTTTGTACATAAGTACCAAATTTTATTTCGTGGCATTTTATGTACTTCAAGTAAAATTTCTTGCTTAAGTGATAAATTTTATTATGTGCTTAAATATTATTTTATTTTTGTAAGCCAAGAGTTCAATTGAGCCAAAGTACTAGGCTAGTAAGTAGCCAACTCGCTCATTTCACCAAGTAGGATTCACAAGCAGCCCAATTTTGTATCTTTAAGTTTTTCGGCCCAAATTCTCTTTAAAATTCGGTTCATTTAGTTCCAACCGATTGATGGGCCAACTCTTTTATTTTCAGTCCATCTTTTTCATTTGTACGAGCAGCTCGGCTCCTCATCGTCTTCAACAGAATTCCGATTTCTCGGCCACCTCCCTCATCTCATCCTTTGAGCCGCCACCAACAGCAACAAGAATCGGTCAGTCCAACCGAAACCCCCAAATCCGGCCCCTCTCACCCACGGCTTTCTCAACCAAGAAGCAACCCTAACCCCTCTCTATTTAAGCAGCTAAACAACCAGCCATCCCTTAATTTTATGAAATCCTTCAGAAATTTCTTTCAGCTAGTGAGCTTCTAGCGTCGAGCCACCAGTTACCGACGAACCGAGCGCCGACGACCCGGAACTCCCTTCGCGGGGAGGCAAACCATGACCAGGTCTTTGCTACTCGCCTTTGCCTGAGCGATCGGACAAAGAGTATCAGGTTCTTCTCGGACGGACGAGCATTATCAGCCGGCGGCAAGCTTATATCATATCCTCTCTCTTTCAAGCACTGGGGCCCGCACATTCCAGCAATCGGGAGCGAGAGTCGTTCAGCAGCTGAGCACCGGTGAAGTAACCAAATCAAGAACCGCCAGCGCATTCGGGTTCGAGTTTTGCTCACCGGAGAACAGCCAGAGATTCCATCGCAGCAGCCGAGGGGAGCTCCAGCAGACCCAATCTCGTTTAGCCGTCACCGAACCTATTTCACCGAGAAAGGTAGATGGCTGCCTCTTTTAACTCGAGTCTTAACCGATATATGATGTGCTTTATGTGCTTGATTTCAGTTTGATGTGGATAAGAAGCGTGCTTAGAATTTAGGATGGTGAAGCGTGTTTAAGTTTGAGGAAAAGAGAGCTGGTATGTGTATTGTTATGTGCTGGGTATATGCAGGTTCTTTGTGTTAGAACAAGTTATTATGATCAGTCTAAGGGCCTTCTGGTTGTGCTTATTTTGGTTGAAAATTTGTAGAGCAAATGAGAGGCTTATATGTTGACTTGAGCCTTGTTTTTGCATGTTTGTGTTCATTGTTGTTAAACTCATTTATATGTTTTTGTGATGAAAGTTGTGAGAATTATTGGTAAGTTTCAGCTCTAAATAAACTGATAAGCATGCCTAAACTTATTGAATTTTTGGAGCATTTAAGAAGCATGTACCTTGTGGTGTTGGTTTTTGGCCTTGTTTTGATTGTGTTACTGAACCATGTTTAGGAGGTTCAAATGCTGAGTTTTGTGTTCTGTTTTAAAGGGTAAATGCTCAGATATTTGCCTAAATTTTAATCCTGAAAACCAAGCCCCACGCTTTTAGACTTGTTCTTGTCTTGTTTGTTTTAGATACATTATGGCTGTTAGCATAACATGTATTAGTGCTGCTTAATCATAGTTTAATGATAAACGTTTGGCCAAGGGTCAGTTTTAAAGTCATGTTAGAAGATATAGAAATTTCCAAGCAAAAGAAAGAATGTATATTTTGAGCTTTGACCTTGTTTTAATGAGATTTTTTTTAGCATGTACTGCACCTCGTTTTGATGCTACATTGCTTTTAAAATGAGGGTTTAAGATGTATATATTTCAGCCCAAATGAGTGGTAAGCATGCTTTAAGCATGAGAATGAGGAAGCAGTAGAAGAACTAATTGCTTTTAATTGTCAATATGTGCTTTATATGCCTTAGGTGTTTAATTGTCCTTGTTTGTCCTTGTTTTTCCTTGCCTATTTGTATGTCGCCCTTATTAATAAGATGAAAATATTTAAAACGTAGATTTCGAGGAATCGAATCTCGAGAGCTATTCCGAGTGACGTCAGCTACTCTTCATTTGCACGTTTTCCTCACATCATCAGCTTAAGGTGGGGGTTCTATACTATGGTTTATTCTTTATAAACATGCGGTAGTATAGTTTTTATATGCATGTGATTGTGGACCGGTGGGCCTAATGTGTGATGTGAACTTTTACCATGGCGGCTTGAAATAAGAGTCACTAGGTCGGGTAATTATCAGTTAAGTTATCTACTAGCGGGACTGGGTAATGCCAATGGCACTAGTAGAGTTATTTATTAGCGGGATCGGTTGATGCCGAATGCACTAGTAAGTAACCATACCGACGTTCATGAACATAGGTTAACGGCTTATAATAGCTAATTAGCCGGGTAAATTATGGAGGCTTGAAATAAGAGTCACTAGTCCGAATTTACCTGGAGGCTTGAAGCCGGGATGATATCCGTCAGTGGTGAGACAGTAAGTTTTGCATGTTTAAATAATTATTATCCTATCTTTGTTTATACTGAATCGATGCATAGTATGAATTTTACCACTGAGCTGAGAGACGGTGCTCACCCCTTTGTTTTTCAGGTTGATCGAGCTGACAGCGGACACGAGAGGACGGGCGTGGTCGTCTTTAATTATATTTATATTTTCTGTATACTCTATTGGAATTTGTATTCAAATTTGAACGTTTGAATTGCAGATTGATTAACTGAAACGTGTTTGTTTTAAAACATTTATTTATGTTCTGAATGTCTTGATAGAAATAATAGCTTTTGTAATGTCAGTCGAAATTGAGATAGATTAAGTAATGCCCGTTACACAAATTCTTTAAAATGATTTGCGAAAAATAAACTCTGGTTTTTAGAAAAATATTCGGTATTTTATCTTTTAAATAACGGGGCGTTACACCAACTCTCCCATATATATGTAAACCGAAATGAATTGGGATTAGGAGAGATTTTTTGGCTTCATTAGGACATGCCACTTGTAATAAATAGAGCTATTTAGGTGCTAAGTCATCAACTAATGAGATTAGTCACCATTAAGCATGTCCAAAATAGGACACCTCATACTTAAGAGTTTGGAATTAATTTCCCCCTTTTCTCACGGTAATTTGAATAATTTGGAAAGAATCCGTACGGCTTTTTAGGACTTAAAGCATAATTAATTACTTACTAATCATCTTTTTATGCTAAATTAATTATTATGCATAATACTTAATTAACAAAATTATTCCGAACGTAAACGGAACGTCGAAAATAATTTCGGGTAATTTCGACTGAAAATAATTTAATTCCGAAAATAATAATCGACAACGTTATTATATCGGAACTAAAATATGATTTATATTAATAAACTGATGGGATATTACAATCCTCCCTCCTTAAAAATTTCCATCCTCGAAAATTCAAAACAAACTGATTAACATGGAATATGTACATGAAACATGAAAATATGTACATCAAAATTGGAAATCTGGAATACAAGCTCGAATATCGGCTTCTGCCTCCCAAGTAGCTCTGTGGCGATCCCACTGAATACGCACGAGGGGAACATCTCGCTTCTGGAGCCGACGAACCTGACGGTCCACTACAGCTATCGGTCGCTCCTCGTACGATAAGTCTGGCGGAACCTGAATATCTAAATGAGGAATGACATGATCGGGGTCGCACACGTACTTACGCAACATAGATGCATTAAAAACATTATGAATGCCTGATAGCTCGGGAGGTAGGGCTAATCGATACGCAACTTCGCCTACTCGCTCAAGAACCTCGAACGGGCCAATGAATCGAGGGTGCAACTTCCCTCTCTTCCTGAATCGGACGACTCCGCGAATATGACGAACTCTTAGAAAAGCTGGCTCGCCCACCTCGAACTGAATATCTCATCGATGATGATCGGCTGAAGATTTCTGTCGACTCTGAGCTATCTTTGTCTTGAGTCTCTGCCGGATCAACTCGACCTGATATGCGGTCTCCTCGACCAACTTTGGACCGAGTACTCGTCGCTCTCCGACGTCATCCCAATAAAAGAGGGGAACAACACTTGCGACCGTAAAGTGCCTCATAAGGAGCCATCTGAATAGAAGAATGATAGCTGTTGTTGTACGCGAACTCAGCATACGGCAACAACGAATCCCACTTAGCACCCCTGTCAACAACCAAAGCGCGAAGCATGTCCTCAAGCGTCTGAATGGTCCGCTCGGACTGACCATCCGTCTCCGGATGGTAGGATGAACTGAACTCTAGCTTCGTGCCCATCGCCTCATGTAAACTGTGCCAGAATCTACTGACGAATATGGGATCTCTGTCTGATACGACAGTAACAGGCACTCCGTGGAGTCGAATGATCCCACGAGTATATATCTCAGCCAACTTATCCAAAGACATCTTCATTGAAACGGGCATGAAATGAGCAACCTTAGTCAATCTGTCGACCACGACCCAAATGACATCGTGATGTTCAGACGACCTCGGTAATCCCGTAACGAAATCCATCGTGACTTCCTCCCACTTCCACCTCAGAATCGGCAGTGGCTGCAGGAGGCCGATCGGACTCTGATGTTCGGCTTTGACTTCCTGACAGGTAAAACATCTCCTGACGAATTCAACGATGTCCTTCTTCATTCCGCGCCACTAGAACGACCCCTTCAAGTCATGATACATCTTCGTGCTCCCGGGATGGGCTAGATAGGGTGCGGTACGAGCCTCCGATAATATCTTCTTCCGCAACGCCTCAACTTTCTGACCACGATCCTGCCTCTGAATTCTAAGGCACCGTCGACACCTAGCTGAAAACCCTCGACGCCTCCGGCGCGGATTTTGGCCTCCATGACTCGAACGAACTCGTCAGAAGCCTGCTCCTGCCGGATTCTCTCTCTCAGCGTCGGCTGAAGCTGCATGGCACTGACACTAGCACTGACACTCCCCGAAATGGTTGTGTGAAGTGCGTCGACCGCCTGAATCTGCATCCAGGCAAACTCTTGAATCAATGGACTCTGCTGAGTAACGACGTACGTCAAGTCACCCCTCACCTTTCAGCTTAGGGCGTCAGCAAAGACATTCGCCTTCCCCGGATGATACTGAATCGAGCAGTCGTAATCCTTGACGAGCTCGAGCCAACGGCGCTGTCTCATGTTAAGATCCTTCTGCGTGAAAATGTACTGCAGGCTCTTATGATCTGTGAAAATCTCGCAACGACCGCCATAAAGATAATGTCGCCAGATCTTGAGGGCATGAACAACGACGGCTAACTCCAAGTCGTGCGTCGGATAGTTCTGCTCATGTGGCTTAAGCTGGCGTGAAGCATAGGCAACGACGTGGCCGTCCTGCATGAGTACACATCCCAGCCCCTGCTTCAAAGCATCACTGAAAATAGTGAAACTCCGGGAAGGATCGAGAATAGCCAACACCGGGGCTGAAGTTAATCTCCTCTTGAGCTCCTGAAAGATCGCCTCACAACGATCAGTCCACTCGAACTTCACAGACTTCCTCGTCAGCTGGGATAGTGGGAGGGCAATCTTAGAAAAGCCCTCGATGAACCTGCGATAGTAGCCATCTAAACTGAGAAAACTGCGAACCTCAGATGGACTCTTCCATGTCGACCAATTCTGAACAGCTGAGACTTTAGAAGGATCCACCTCGATACCTGCCTGAGTAATCACATGACCCTGAAAAGCTACTCGCTGGAGCCAGAACTCGCATTTGGAGAATTTGGCATACAACTTTTCTCATCTGAGGGTTTTGAGAACCACCCTCAGATGCTCCTCGTGCTCCTTCTGGCTCTTCGAGTAGATAAGAATATCATAAATAAAGACAATAACAAACTGATCGAGGTAGGGATGGAAAATACGGTTCATCAGGTCCATGAAAACCGCTGGAGCATTACTGAGGCCGAATGGCATGACAACAAACTCGTAATGGCCGTAACGAGTCCTGAAAGCGGTCTTAGCGATATCTGACTCCTTAATCTTCAGCTGATGGTAGCCTGACCGTAAATCAATCTTTGAGAATACATAGGCTCCCCTCAACTGATCGAATAAGTCGTCGATCCTGGGAAGCGGATACTTGTTCTTGATCGTCAACCGGTTAAGATCCCAGTAGTCGATACACATGCGCATGGATCCGTCCTTCTTCTTGACAAAGAGAACGGGTACTCCCCAAGGTGACACGCTTGGTCGGATGAAACTGAGTCGTAATAACTCCTGAATTTGCGCCTTAAACTCCTTAGGCACCACACGGTACGGGGCTTTGGATACGGGGCCGGTTCCTAGAATGAGGTCGATAGAGAACTCCACCTGCCGGTTAGGCGGTCCTCTTAGAAGCTCGTCTGGAAACACGTCCACAAACTCACGAACAACTGGAACATCGTGAGGTGATCGTGCTTTCTGAGAATCATCGACAAGGCTCACCAAATAACCCTGGCAGTTTCCTCGTCGCAGCAACTCGGTAGCTTTCCCCATTGAAACGACATGAGGTACGGAACGCTTCTTGGAGCCAAAGAAAGTAATCGAATCGTCTCCCTGAAGATAGAGAGTAATCTCCCGGTCATGACATCGAATATCTGCATGATAAAAGGATAGCCAATCCATTCCGAGAATAAGGTCGAAGTCCCTCATCTCGAGAACATACGCGTCGGCAGACAATACTCGGCTACCGATGGAGAGGCTACGATCTGAAGCTTTAGCTGAGGTCACTATCTTTCGTCCCAAGGCTAAACTCACCTCGAGAGGATTGACAGCGGTAGCGACATGAACTCCAATGGCATTAAGACATCGTCGTGAAATGAAAGAATGCGTTGCTCCAGTATCGAACAAAGCGAAAACAGGAATATCATTAAGCACAACCATCCCTGACATAGTACCTGGCTGCTGCACTGCTTCGGCCTGATTAACCACGTAGACTCGGGCCTGCTGTCTGCCCCTCTGCTGCTGCTGCTGAGGCGGCCTCTGAGCCTGCTAACGTGGCTTCTGCTTCTGTGGTGGCTGCTGAGGCTGCTGGGGCTGCTGCTAAAGTCTCTTCGGACAGCGGCTAACAAAATGTCCAGGCTCGTGGCAGTAGTAGCAAATATCCTGACCCATGTGGCACTCTCCACGGTGAAGTCGTCTGCAAGTCGGGCATAGTGGAATCTGCTGCTGTCTCTGTCGGGTCCTTCTGTCGGTCTAAGCACCCTTTCCCTTCCTCTTCTTCTCCTTTGTCGGCTGAGCAGCTGGTAGGGCTGGTGGAACTGTGGAGGACTGGGCGGGGGCGGACGGCTGAGAACGATCATGGACAGTATCCCTCCTGATGCTAGCGTCCACCTCCTGGGCAATAGAAACTGCACGAGCATACGTCTGGGTCCCATGTCCTACAGTGTTGTGACGGACTGCTGGGCAAAGCACGTCAATGAAGCATTGTGCCCTCTGTGCCTCCGTACGAACCAGGTCCGGAACAAAAGTTGCTAGTCTGTAAATTCTCTTTCGTACTCGTCTACAGACCGAGTACCCTGTTTGAGCGACAGAAACTGACGCTCCATCTCTGCTCTGTAATAGGTGGGGTAGTACTTCTCGCGGATCAGCTCCTTGAGCCTATCCCATGTACATCCTGCCTTCTCGCCGGGACGCATGCTCCAGTAGGCATTCCACCAGAGTCGAGCATCACCGGTTAGCTGAAGCTGAGTGCAGATTACACGATATCTGTCTAGACAATCCATGACCTCGAAGATCATCTCAAGGCCCTAGATCCACTCGTCCACGATACGGGGGTCTCCCTACCTGGAAAACTTCTCAGGGTGATAGTCGCAAAACTGTGCGACCACCGTGGCCTGAGGAAGAACTAGGTGATCAGGTTCCCTACGGGGCAGCATCTGAACATTGAAAAAGTTCAAATTATTGAACACATGAAAAATATTCTGGTTGATTTCTAATGCACACAAATCTCTTGACGAGTTGTCAAAAATGGCCGACAGATACTGACATGAATCCTGAGGAAATCTAGTCATATCTGAGTATACTAAACTCTAAAGTCCGAACCTGATTCAAGCATCTTAACTATGTCGTGATTCATAATTTCTGAGCATAGACAAAGTAATATGTTTATAACTGAAAACATAAATCAGCACTTACCTGTAGTCGGCGAGGCGTGAGCGTGATTGTTCAGGTTTTTCTAAAAATTTCTGAATTATAAATATTTTCAGAGACGCAGAAACGTGCTCTGATACCAATTGTAACACCCCGCCTTATCGTGAAATCAGAGTGCGTAATTTCGCAAAGTCTTTTAGAAAAAAATCTTTTAATTTGCGAAAACTGATTCGGGGTGCTACCGTTAAACGTGACTTATTCGGAGAAACCGCTATTTTAATTTTTAGCAAAATCTACGGTTTACTGAAAGCATTATTTATCCGAAAGTCTGATCAAAAGATAAGTTCGTCAAAACGTCAAAATCAGCAGAAACGTAGCATCATCAAAATATATACAATCACATGCATAAAAGTCCTGAATCATCCGTCATCTCACACCTCCGGCCCGACATCCTGACCTGAAAAACATGAAATGAGTGGGTCGTGAGCACTATAACACTGTGCTCCGTGGAAACTCATACTAAAGTAAACAGTGAATATAATAACGATATCATGATCCTGGTATATACGTAACCTGAACATGAAACCGGTAATAACATGAACATGAACATGATATCATCACGTGAACGTGAACCATGACCGTTACCTCGTCTTGGCAGCATAAAAGTGCCGGACACCATGTACACACTCTAGTGGGCAGACTAAGGCCACTAGAACCCAGAATGGACCGGCGACCATTCCGAGCGGATACATGACATGAAATACGTACCTCAAACATGGTAGAGTAATTATAATCAATGTAGTACTTAGTCTGAGTCCCCACCTGATCCGTGAAAATAAAGGTAGTGCTGATGCTCGTTTCCTGATCAAACTGAAATATAATATAAACAATTACTAATGACTATGCTCAGACTGATAAATTAACTGATTAATTATGTTAAGATGCTCTACTGAACGTGACATAATATTTGACTTAATCGGTATAATCGGAACTGATCTGACATGAACTGATCGGACATGAATTTACTGTACTGAACTGGACCCGGAATTTTGACTGAAAATGATACTGAAATCAAGAACCGGGACATGGAACATAAAATACGGACTGAACCGGTCCAGCCGGTCTGAACCGGTCTGGACTGGACCGCCGGTCGGCTGAACGGGCAGTCGGGCATTGGCTCGGCCAGCAGGCCTGCCGAGGCTGCACGCGCAGGCGCTGCCTGGAGGCTGCGGGCGCTGGCTGACTGGGATGGGTGCTGGGCTCTGACTGTTGGCAGCACTGGGCACAGCCGCGCGTACTAGCGTGCGCTGGCGTGCTGCTGCCATGTCTGGCGGCACTGGCACTTCTGATGGCCGACTGGGCTCGACTGAGGGTCGACCGAGACGCGTGCGTGCGCCTGGCGTCACGCAACGTCGAGCTGGGCGCTGCCCCGCGCTATGTGCGCGGGCGCAGGCATGACTGGCACTTGCTGGACGCTGCCACGCGCCGCAGCAGGCACTGGGACGTGCACGCCCACGCTGGCGCACGCGGTTACTGGATGGCATGCTGTTGGGCAATGCCAGTACTGCCACTGTGGACAGGCAGCGCGCAGCGCCTCGCGGGCCTATGCGCACGCTGCCAGTCGCGCTGGCTGACTGCCGGCGTGCAGCTGCAGCGGGCCGGCCGACCGGCAACTCCTATCGACCAATCCAACCTTAACTGACTTAACATGATCACCAACGTGAAATAACTTGAAAACATGACTTCTTGCATGAAGAGCTGGACTCGGCCGCGGCGGACGCACCCTGCGCCGCCGACGGCGTTAAGCTGTTTTCACGACCAAACTGATTTTTTCTCTCGGCAATTCATACTTGACTGAACATGAAACATCATTTATGAAAAAAATAGCATGAAGTGCTCGAAGGACTTGAACTTAACATACTTGTAACACATGCCCGGCCCGTGGTGCGCGCTACGTGCGCGACCACGCCCCTTGGCCGAAATACCATACAAACATGAACATTTTTTCCGAATACATGACCTTAACTGAACATGAATAACATACAGGGTCTGATTACATGACCCTTACTCGGAAGATTTTAACTATAAATATGGACAAGCTTACTATACACCCGCACGGCCGAGTGGCTCTAAGCCGTACTTATGACCACAATAATTCGAAACTAACATGCCTTTAACATGAATAACTCAAGGTAAACGAAGTTACGTCTTCACTAACTCGCCTGATCGCACTGAACCCTCGGAACACTCGGTGCCGGACGCGTCCGTGCGTGTGTGTGATACTCTCGGCGGTGCGGCGTGCGGGGCGTGTGTAACTTGCGATGCAGCTGCTTGCCGTGCGTGCGGTACTCTTCACCTCCCCCCAATCTCACTAACTCTCTAACTCTCTCAAGTATACATATGTATAGGAGCATGAAAGAACCGAAATTCTCCCCAACTCTCCCATATATATGTAAACCGAAAGGAATTGGGATTAGGAGAGATTTGTTGGCTTCATTAGGACATGCCACTTGTAATAAATAGAGCTATTTAGGTGCTAACTCATCAACTAATGAGATTAGTCACCATTAAGCATGTCCAAAATAGGACACCTCATACTTAAGAGTTTGGAATTAATTTCCCCCTTTTCTCACGGCAATTTGAATAATTTGGAATGAATCCGTACGGCTTTTTTAATTACTTACTAATCATCTCTTTATGCTTAATTAATTATTAAGCATAATACTTAATTACCAAAATTATTCCGAACGTAAACGAAACGTCGAAAATAATTTGGGGTAATTTCGACTGAAAATAATTTAATTCCAAAAATCATAATCGACAACGTTATTATATCGGAACTAAAACATTATTTATATTACTAAACTGACGGGATATTACATTTTTTCAAATCAAAATCTGATTTTAAAGATGCTAATCGTAACGTGGCTCTGATACCACTGTTGGGTTCGATATACCGTACGGAACAGAGTTTACAGCGAAATTTAAAATTTTATAAGTATTTACCTTATAAATACTTATTCCGTACATAAGTATAAGGATATAACGAATAAGCATCATTTAAAATCTAGTAACTTTTACTAATTTTGATTTGATATGTAATTTATAAAAATTACCTTTGTTCTTGAACTCCTTCAAAACCGACAATGTATGAGGAAATCAATTCCCGGTTTGGTAACGATCACTTCTTGTGGTTACTCACTTTCGGAATCCAAATGTCTTCCCTCTAATCGTATCTACCTTTCGAACTTTAGTTCCGACTATAGTTTCTTCGCTAGTAGAAACTACTCGGTTTTTCAAGAAGTATAGAATATATATTTATAAGGAAATTTTTCAAGAACACTTTCTTGTATTATCACTCAATTCTTTGAATGAATTTTCTCTTGGAAGAATTTTGCTCAAAACTTAGCAATCAATGTGCAAACATTTTGCACCTATTTATACTAAACATTTTAGCATAAAATAATCAATATTTGATATATTTTATTTTAAATAAAATCAGATTTTATTTAAATAATCATACCAAATATTGACTTTTACTTAATAATGTGATTGGTTTATAACCACCATCAATTATTATTATTGTATTAATAAAAATAAGATTAATTATGTGGATTAGTTAACAACTCCAAACCACCATAATTAATTTATTCTTATTATTATTTAATCTTCAATCATATTAAAGATAAATAATAAAATAATAATCCTTGAAAATATTTTTCCAGACTTTATTATTTTAATCTATTTTTCCATTTCCTTATTTAATAATCTTATTATTATTTGGATTTGAAATTTAAAATCCAATTTTAAATTCCAACTACTATATATAAATTCTATTAATTACTAAATTAATATTCAAAATTCAATTAATCAATCTAATTGATTAATTTAATATATTCCTTTAATTGATATCTAATCAAATTAGATTTTTCAATTAATTCTAACTCTTTAGAAATACTATTTGAATTTTACCTTCATTCAAAAATTGGCGTGACCTTTTAGGTTCACAATTAATACTAGTAGTGGGTTTACAACTCTTTGTAATTTGAGTTATTCATATTAACTCTTATTCTTGAATTAACTCTTTAATTCAAGAACCCACATATCATGGGAACATCTAGCAAGTAGCATGAATCTAGTATTAAGTGAATAGCGAGTAAACCTATTTCGATTACAAGTCCATACATGTAAAATCCTTTCGACATCCAATTTCCCGATTAAATCTTTAGGTATGATTTTTTCGAAACCCAAATTGATTTAATAACTATGATTCCATTTCAAGTTTAGTAATTCGTTTATGAATCTCTATTCATTCCTCCTTGGCCAAGGACTTTGAATTACTAACTATGAAACACAAAGGAAATTCACTTATCTTCATAAGTGTCGATTCCTTTGTTGGTCACTGACAAACTTCCATACATATTAATATAATACCCAAAATATCCCTTTATACGATTTTGCTAGCAATCAAAAGGATAAATCAAAGTAAAATATAATATGCACAAAGTTACCATCGTGCCTCATGTCTAAGGATTAATCATGTGCTATTGTAACATGAAAATTCTTATTCGACATGATAAACTTTCATTAAGAATTTTCATACGGTCATGTTCAGTGAACTTGTTCTCTAACAAGCATCCACATATATGTATTTGCGTCCCACGCTAATGTTGATGGAATGCAACATTCTTATCCAATAAGCATACATACTATGTGCAAGTCTTTTCTGTATTTATTTGATATCCCATCTCTAAATATTCAACGACTTGGAACTGTATTTAAGATCACAGCTTTCAAGATATGTTCCATGATCACCATCTCTATGCGCAATCATATTTTATAGCTATAACTATAAGTGATCTATGGATTTTATCTTAAATGCAAATATATGATAAATGCTTACTCTTAAAATAAAGTAATGCCTTATTATTTAATATAATTCCAATAGATTGTATTTACAAGTAGAATACGTCCAATTTGATTGGAACTCCGGGTATCCTACTCTAACAACACACCGGCAGGAGGACGAATAAAAACAAACTTCCATTCTGTGATATTCGAGGAAAGATCATCAAGAAAGGTAACACCAGAGCGGCGAACCAAACAGTGAGCGCCTTTTTGAAGTCGATAGCTATAGCAATAAAAGAAAAATTCGACCGAAAAGAAACGAAGAACCATACGGGAAACGACAATAAAAGCTATCATGATGCAGAGTGCATTTGGGGAAAACTGGTTTATCGGAATATTCTACAAGTTACTAATTTCCAGGAGTTCATCCTGAATAGGAAAGCGAAGACCAAAGACAACCTGGTCGATGAAAAAAGTATGACAACCCTGAGGAGGGCGAGAAAAGTCATTGTGCGGACCCGGAGTGACCAATTCCCAATCGGAGGGAAGCCCGCTAAACTGTCTGAAGCCCTCGATTTGAGCTGCAGAGGCATAAGAAAGGGTTCAGAACGGCCAATTTAGCCATAGGACAAGCTATTGATACAACACCTCGAGGATCAATAAGAGGAGTAATTATTGGTACAGGTACAAGACTTGTCTTATATACTGGAATATCTAATAACCTAATGGGAATACCTCGAGGGAAAAGATCGAGGCGAGGAGAATCCCCTCGAGAAGGATTCATGATTTCCACCAAGCCACCGTCTAGCAGTGCTTGATCGTATTCACCCCAGTCGACTTCTGGATCGAGAACTTGGGCAGAAGAGGAATGAGGAGACATATTAGCCATCCTATAGCCAACCACTTCGACCGACTCGGACGATTCGAGGCCCTTATCGATCTATTCGTCGAGTGTGTCAGGGGAAGAGTCGAAAGGGAAAGCTAAAAAAGAGAAAAATCAAGGTCGAGATCAGTCACCACAAAATAAGAACAAACAAAGTAAAGACGACTCACAGAAACCAGCGAGGAAGTAATTATGCCTCGAAGAGGGCATATAAGTCGATATGAGTCGACTCAAGGAAATAAAAGAAAGGGAAGGCAAGTGAGTCGACAAGAATTGACATAATAAGAAGTCGAAGAGCCACCGTACACTAAATATCGACTAATAGCAAAATAAAACAACAAATCAAAGCAAGACATGCGCATAAGAAGATTCAACAAGAAAAAGGAAAAGGAATAGTTGTTTGCGAAGTATGAACAAAGAACAAGAACTTCAAAATTCAGAAACCCAGGAAATATCGCAAGAAAACAAATTGATGATAGAATCAGCTCAGCTGTGAATGCTGCCGATGCCGAAAGTGACTTCGGTTCGCTAGTTCAGGCAGAGGAAATGCCCGAACTAGCCAAGTATCGGATTGGACGCGGAATTCTTTCTTTGTCGATCAGAGCTCCAAAGGAACTGGGGATAAATCAATAAACACTTACCCATGTTACACATAATGGCATGATGAGTTGATCCAAACGACGGAATTACTGGGAAAAGTCGTCGGTATGACCGAAATGGAGGATCGCCGGAGTTGCAGAGAAAAATGGGGGATTGGAAAGTTTTGAGAGAATGAAAAGTGTTTAAAGGAGAAGCTGAAGCATATTTATATATGGTGAGGATAAACATTGGCTGTTAGATCAATAAGAAAACCAACGATCGCGATGAAGCGCGGAATACAAAGAGTCGGTGATTGAGCTGACGTGCGTCATTTTGAGTATTTTAAATTCAAAATTCAAAAAAGAATGTCAAAGAATAAGACTTGTCCCAAGAGATAATCATGAGCAGGAAAATATTCGACTCATGCAATGAGACATGACAAGGGCCAAGGTGAATCACGTAGCCCAAGTCGAAAAAACACAACAATCGAGACCTTCTTTACGCTTACGCATTGATCTCTTTATGATTGCCGGAACAAATCAAACTTTTCAAAACGGCTATAAAGCTGATTAACTTCGAGGATTATGAAGTTGTAACTCTGAAAGCAGAATCTCGAATGGGCTTGACTACGAAGTCACTTGAGTCGACTTCGACCAGCTCGCAAGAAGGGTTGGGAGAAGACGACTCAAAAAACATAGTTCAACAGCTATGAAGCTGTCGAAATAATTGCTCGACTTCAACCAACTCACAAGAGGGTTGGGAGGAGATGGCTCTAAAAACTTGTTCAACAGCTATGAAGCTGTCAAAATAGTTGCTCGACTTCGACCAGCTCGCAAGTGGGGTTGGGAAGAGACGACTCGAAAACTTGTTCAACAGCTATGAAGCTATCAAAACAATTGCTCGACTTCAACCAGTCCGCAAGAGGGGTTGGGAGGAGACGACTCAAAAAATGGTTCAACTGCTATGAAGCTGTCAAAAAAGTTGCTCCACTTCGACTAGCTCATAGAAGGGTTGGGAGAAGACGACTCGAAAAACTTGTTCAACAGCTATGAAGCTGTCAAAACAGTCTCTCGACTTCGACAAGCCTGCAAGAGGGGTTGGGAGGAGACAACTCGAAAAACTGGTTCAACAGCTATAAAGTTGTCAAAACAATTGCTCGACTTCGACCAGCTCGCAAGAAGGGTTGGGAGAAGACGACTCAAAAAACTTAGTTCAACGGCTATGAAGCTGTCAAAACAGTTGCTCGACTTCGACTAGCTTGCAAGAAGGGTTGGGAGAAGACGACTCGAAAAACATTGTTCAACAGCTATGAAGCTGTTAAAACAGTTGCTCGACTTCGACCAGCTCGCAAGAAGGGTTGGGAGAAGACATACGATATGGCAAGATGAGCAATACACTTGAAGAAACTCAGAACAATCAAAACATTGACGTTAATATGCGCATGACGACTAAAACCAGGAAATAAGGAATGCAAAGCGTAAACAATCACAAGAATAAAAAAAGAGATAGATATTGCATTCGAAGTCGATTACATACCAAAGCTGTCTCGACCTTTACAAAATATGACTGACATAGGTCGAGACCAGAAATCGAAAAAAAAAAAAAAAAAAAGAAGAAGAGAGACAAAATGAAATCATAAGAAAACAACTATCACAACCTAGTTTTTAAATTTTCTGAGAGTCGGCCGTTGATTTTTCAGCAGCATCTCCACCTTCATATACGATCGGCTCGGTCCCGGCATCTTCTCCCTTCCTGATCAGCTCCGTGCTCGGCTGCTCGACCTCTATCTTCTCGTCGACCGGTTCTTCGTAATTAGCCCCACTTGGCTCGACTAGTTCAACCGGACCGGCTAGGGGAGATGGAGGAACCTCGAGTTGGGATGAAAGCTCAGCAACATGAATATCCTTGGCCTCGAGGCAGTCCACCATTCACGACCAGGTGGGAGGTCTTCGCCGCCCTGGAAACCGTCAGGGTTGGGGAGAGTCTTCTTCACTGCTGCCCGGTCAATTTTCCCGGTAAAGTCAGGTTGAGCCATGGCTTGTTCACACGTGTCACAGGCAATGTCAAAGTATTGGACCGCCGCGGGAACCAGCACATCGAGAATGTCGGACGAGTTACAGAATGCCTCGACCACAACCTTGCGGTAGTGGTCGAGGAAAACAGCACCAGTCGAAGATTTCAAGAAGGTCATGCAGCCTTCTTGAATCCCATTCTCCTTCTCGACCATGGCCTCGTCGGTAGCCTTGACCAAGTCGGCCCTCAACCTCTCGACTTTCCTTAAGGCCGTCTCCTAATCGGCTCGGAGTTTGGCGATGACGGCATTGGCGGCCTCTAGATCTTCTTCCTTTCTCTCGAGCTCCTCGCACTTAGCCGTATATTTTACCCCCAAAACCTTGATGTTGGTTTGGGGAGAAGACGCCTCCTCGATCATAGATGGGAAGATGCAGGAGAGAAGCTAAAAAAAAATAAAATTGAATGAATGATGAATAATTATGAGAAAAATGATAAGACAAAGATAAAATTTGGAAAGATAACATGAGAAAACAAAGCTTACCCGAGGAATGAGTCGAGCAGCATAGCAGGCCCGATGATAAGGGTTACCATCGGTCCGAGTCCTGTCGTCCTCGGAGAGAGTCGAGTGGAGATAGTTAAGAATTTGCATCAGGTCAGGGTTGTCGTAAAGCCGAGAAGGCTGTTGCAGGGTCACGGGCTGCACCTTCAAAGGTGATGACTGCCCCGCATTCTTTTCGACCACCGGCTCCTTCCCCTTTTGGCGTTTCTGGGAACTCGGCACCAGGGTCATGTCCCTCTGGTCCTGGGCCCTTTTGCAGGAATGGGAACCCGAGAGTTGAGTCGGCTTAGAGGCTGAAGGAAGCACGACTGCCGCAGCCTTGGAACCAGAACCCGAACCTCCCTCAAGTCGCTTCGGAGGGACAGGAGCAGCTGACTTGTCGGCCGCTTGGGCCTTCTTCTTCTCAAAACGGGCCAAAGCTTTCACTGTCGACATAGAAACAAATAATCAATACAAAAAATATGACCATACGTATACATCGAACAAAAAACAAAAACACAAGTGGCCAGATGATTGGTGGCAAGTCAAGACATAAACATAACGAAGAGCTTACGAGGATCGCTAAGTCGAGGAATACTCTTGTCGACACAAATTCCAACGTGATTTAGAAGGGAGCTATTCTTGGTCAGTCGACGAGCATTCTATACGTGCTTATTTAGCTCTTCCAGCATACTCGCAAACTACAAAGAGTTGGGGCGCTTACGCTGCTTTGTCTTGCTGGTAATCCACTCATTCGAGAAAGGATATTGTCCAGGAGCAGGTCGAATGAAGAAGTACTTCTTCTTCCATTCGGTAATATTGGAAGAGAGGTCGTCAAGGAAAGATATACCCACACGACGACCCAGACAATGGGCATCTTTGCTAAACCTATAGTCGTAGCAGTAAAGGAAAAAATCGGGTACAAAACTAGTTAACACTATTTGGGTGACGACTATGAAGGCCACCATTATTCGAATGGAGTTGGGGGTGAACTGGTTTATTGGCACGTCATACAGGTTGCTCAGTGACAGCAGCTCGTGTTGGATCGGGAAGCACAATCCCGACATTATTTGATCAAAGAAAAATGTAAAGCAACCACGAGGAAGATACTTGAAGTCGTCAGAAGGTGTAGGGGCAAGAAACGCCCAATCATAACGAAGACCACTGTACTCCTCGAAGCCATCGATTTCGGCTGTAGGGGCATAAAAAAGGGGTTAAGAACAGCTAACTTCACTACAGGACAGGCTAAAGTTACAGGCTCGACTGAAGGAGCTATTATTAATGAATGAACAGGACTTGTTCTATACACAGGGATGTCTAAGAGCCTAAGAGGAATACCTCGAGGGATTAAGTTAAGTCGAGGAGACCCTGGGGCATGAGAAGTCTCAGGGTCCTCATTCAAAGTGCCAGACAACACTGCTTGGTTATACACGTCCCAGTCTATACCGAAGGTCGAGGCAGTAGAATGAGCAGAATTCTCTGGCTCGACATTTGGATTCGTACTCGATCCGACAGCGATTATTTGTATGGAGTCAGAAAAAAAATCACCAGAAAATGATCTAAAATCTCAAAAAATTCGATGAACCCATGAGTCTAAAGAACATTGCCTAGAAAGCAAAAAAGAAAAAAATCGCATATAGTAAGAAATCGAAAAGCAAAGGAAGAAACTTACACATGATGATGGTCGGAGAAGTCCTGAAAGAGCTGGAAAGGAACGCCGGAAAAGGAAGGCAAACGCCGGAAGCTTGTGATGCTTTTATTGCCGGAGAAAAAGAGAGAGTTTGAGAGATCAGAATGCTAAAAGTGAGAATGGGAAAAGGGCGATGGTACTTATAGGGGAAGCAAAGAAACCCTAGCCATCAGATCAGGGGTAGATCCAACGGTTGAGATGAGGCACGAAATGTGAAGCGGCGAGGAGAGAGAAACATCTTGTCAGGTTAAAAGTCTTTTTGAATTTTGAAATTTAAAAAGAAAACCGGGCTTATTCAATCAATGTGGAAGTTTGTGTGAGTAAATCGAAAGAACTTCTCGCGAGTCGTGAGGAAGTTGAAAACGACTGAGAATTAGAAAATCGATCGAGAAGGCGTCTTATGAGGATCCAACCCCAGGTGATGGTGTGTAGCAAACCGTGGTATGTGAAAAGGCTTAGGCTAACTATTCAATCGACAAGTTTACACTTAAGCTCAGAATCGGTTCGAGTAATTTTCGGGGGGACTAGATGATATAGCCATACTGTGGCACAGTGGTTCAGACCTAAATACTCAACCGGATGACGGATATATTAGTCGACTCGTCCTAATCGATATTAGTGAATCGACTTCTGCAAAGTCGATCCTTCCTATGAATTCCCTAACCGTCTGGCCCCCACAGGGTATAGATGACCCTCCCAGTCGGCAGACACAAGTCGACCTCTATAAGTCGACTTACCTTAGAAATATGGATAAACACGGCACGGCTTACCGATGTTCAAGCAAGACCTAAGTCGACTCGACAGTGTCCCAAGTCGAGTTAGGACGCCTCGAGGCTCTAGGATATCCGATGACTCCTAATGTACATCAACATATCATAACAAAGCTTTCAAGGATAAGAAGGAATCTGGATGCTGACTAGGAGGAAGACAGAAGGCGAACCGACCAGGGAATTTTGGACATTTCACATACGTCGGCCAAGATATTTTCGGGATTTAAGGTAATTCTTATGCTTCTATATAAAGGAGCTGATGTAACTCCCAAACTGATGTAACTCCCAAACCCTAACTCCCATTCATTTTGTACTCTTCTCCATAGCTGCTGCTCTCTGAGGGTAGCTCTCTTCATCTCTCTCTCACACATACTGACTTGAGCGTCGGAGGCTCTACGCCAGAAACCCCTCAGACGTTGAGTTCTTGCAGGTATTCTTGTGGTCCAACGACGGTTCGAAGGCGATTTAGGCAGATCTGGGCTCGTTTCCACCAGTTCAGTCTAGATTTGAGAGTAGACCCATCACTTGTTCTTGTGGGATTTCCGAGGACGGAAATCTTTTATGGAGGGTAGTATTGTTGTTGGGTTCTGTTAGGAACGTCAAACAACATGCACAACATTGAACTTTATCGAAATAAATCCTAACGCAGCGGAATCTATAGTTAGGATATGGACGTTTACCTTTTAAAATTTTTGCCGACTCTGAGACGATGTAGAGTACCGTTGGCGAAGTTCATCTGAACACCATAACCTAATGGGCAGATAGGTTTGGCCTTTAATCGATTCTAATCGATACGTTCCATGAAACTCGATCACACGGCACGTGGGTCTCGGTCGTCGGGTGCAGGGGGCTGATCGTGCGCATCAGGCGCTAGTCGCTGGCAGGTGCGCGGATCACAGGCGGGGCGCGTCGGGCGCTGGGCGTACGTGCGGGTTGCTGGGATCTGCGGACGGTCGCTGGGAGCAGGTGGACGTGTCACGTTCACGCGGGCATGACTCCTAAGCTGTCGCGGACTGGCGCTGGGCGTCTGGGAACACGCGGCGTGCGGAGCAAGGCAGCAGGGCGTCCGCGGATGGTTGCGCTCGTTACGTTCGCGCACTGGGAGCGAACAGCGAGTAGTCTGTTGTCGCTGGGTTCGCGCGCGATCGGCTACTGGGACGCTGGACACGGTTCGCGACAGCGTGGGGTTGCACGAACGTACGTCGGCCTTCGTGCGGTGGTCCTGGGCGTCGCT
>CACSLK010006106.1:3114388-3131750 GCA_902706635.1 Striga hermonthica
CAGTCCGGTCCAGACCGGTTCAGACCGGCTGGACCAGTTCAGTCAGTTATTTTCAGTTTCAGTCCCGGTTTTCAGTTTCAGTGATAATTTCAGTTAAAATTCCGGGTTAGGTTCAGTCCAGATAATTATTATCAGTTCAGTTCCGTACTTAGCCGATTTCAGTTATATCGATTAAGTCCGAATATCATGCTAGATTAGAGATAGCATCTTAACCTAATTAATCAGTTAAATTTATCAGTCTGAGCATAGCCAATAGTAATTGTTTATATTATTTTCAGTTTGATCAGGCATCAGCACTTTCCATCAGTTCAGTTTTTCAGCAAAATCAGGTGGGGACTCAGACTAAGTATTTACATGGTTTATAATCACGTTACCATGGTCGAGGTATGTATATTCAGGTCCGCTCGGAATGGTCGCCGGTCCATTCTGGGTTCTAGTGGCCCTAGTCTGCCCACTAGAGTGTGCACATGGCATCCGGCTTTGCCGGCAGATGTTCAGTTTTAGTTCAGTCGTTACATATGTCGCGAGATTCAGTTATCAGTTACGTGACTTCGGTCGCGAGATTCAGACCGGTGTATCAGTTTATCAGTTATCAGTTTCAGTTCAGTTCAGTTATATATACTCAGTTCATGATCATGTTATTATTTACGATGTAATACATTAGCATGAGTTTCTGCGGAGCACAGTGCCTTAGTGCTCACGCCCCACATTTTCTTGATTTTTCAGGTCGCAGGGTCGGGGACGAGGAGTGAGCGGGCGAGCTGTTCAGGATATTTTTATGTGGGTTGTACTTGATGTTGAACATTAAAACTTTTCAGAGCTTTTATCAGACTTACATGTTATTTTGCCACGCTAAGACTTCCGCTAAAATTTCAGACTTTGTTCCGACATTAGTCGGATAATAAATTATAACCGTTTCACGTTTCAGTTTTAAATTCTAACGGTTTTCAGAAGTCATGTTTTTCACGGTAACCCCCGAATCAGTTTCGCAAATTAAAAAGTTAGTTTGTTTATTTATTTAGAATATTTGCGAAAATCCGCGTACTCTGGTATATCAGTCAGCGGGGTGTTACAGACATAGGCCCACACAAATCAGAGTGAATCAATTCTAACACATCATTGGACCTATTCCCCTTGGCCTTAAAGGTCCTAGAAGTCATCTTGCCTTCCAAACAGGATTCACAGACTGTAAATGGTTCAACTTGGAGAGAATCCAAGAAGCCATTACCTACCAGCCTTTGGATCCTCCTTAGATTGACATGACGCAATCTTAGGTGCCAAAGATATGTCTGATTCGACTGAGAAGGTTCCTTTCTCTTGTTTAGTGATGAAGATGCATGAGCCTCACTCACAGTATGATATGCACAAATAATAGTATAAAGATTGTTAACCAACATGCCAGAACAGATAAAAGAGTTATTTCTCATAATAACAACATTGTCATTAAAAATAACTGAATATCCATCCAAAAACAGCTTCGAAACTGAAATTAAATTCTTCTGAAAACTCGGCACGTACAAAACGTTCTTTAATACTAAAATAGAATCAGAAAAAGACAAGTGCACATCTCCCACTGCAACCACCGCCACTCGTGCAGCGTTGCCCAAGCTGATGGTAATCTCGCCCTCACTGTGCTGCCTTCTTTGCAGAAACCCCTGCAAAGTATAACAAACATGATCAGTGGATCCTGTATCTACTACCCAAGAACTGGTAGAACAAGCCGCAAAGCATGTTTCGACAACTAAAGCAAGAGACGTACTAGGAGCGTCCTTGAGGAGACAATCTGACTTCCAATGTCCTGTCTTGTTGCACTTGAAGCACTTGCCTTTCGGCTTCACCACGCCACCAGAAGGCGCTACTGCTTTGCTCCCACCACTCCCACTGCTCCCACTGGTTCCACCACTCTTTTTCTGCACTTGCTTTTTCTTCTTCCCGCCTTTCGACGAAGAAGGTCCAGCTTGTACAGAAACATGAGCTTGTGGTCCCCTTCCCATAAGACCCTCCACTGCAACCAAGTCCGTAAGAAGCTCGGATAGAGTATAGCCCTTCTTATTAATGATTGTATTCAGGCGAAAGTTCTCATAGGACTTCGGGAGTGAGTGCAGGATGATATCGATCTTGGCTTTGCCATCGATATTTCCTCTGAGCACATCTATCTCATTCAGATATTCCATCATCTTGAGAACATGCTCTCGCACAGAAGCTCCCTCTGGCATGACAGAAGACATAATCTTCTTCATAGCCTCAAACCGAGCAGCCCTATCTTGCTCACCAAAGAGTTCCTTGAGGCCCAACATCATGTCAGCAGCAGTAGGCATGGTGTGATGCTGCTGTTGCAAAACATTTGACATAGATGCCAAGATGTAGCAATGAGCCATCTCATCAGCCTTATGCCACTTCCGATGAGCCTCCCTTTCTTCTTCAGTGGATTGGGCACTCAAAGGAGCAGGAGCAGGAGTAGTGAGCACAAACTTGTACCCATCAGCAACAAGGACAATATCCAGATTTCTCTTCCAGTCCAAATAATTTGGACCAGTAAGCTTGTTTTGATTGAGAATGACCATAAGCGGATTAAATGACATGATGAATAACTGAAATAAATAATTGCAAACACGTAAGCAACAATTCACATAAATATGAAGCATAAAATATGGAAACCTTCAAAAAACCATTATTTAATGCAACCTTCGACAACTTAACGAACACACATGCAAGCCACGTTGGGTGGACGTTTACACATATTTCAATTAAGCAGACACCCACTCATTAATCTCAATTGCACGCCAATCTGTCCTTATGGCGAATGAAATTAATAGTCGAAATATTAATGCTGGCCATGTGAATTAAAACAGGGACTCCGTTGGGGAGTTATATTAAAATTCACATCTAAGTGATGACCACAATTTAACCCCAAGAACAATCATCCACAATTGACGAACCTACCGAAGGGGAAGACACATTGCTTGTAAATAATTTTCTACGGTTATCTCAAAATAATCTTTACCGATGAGCTTATGAATGATACTATCCGTTAGGGAGGAGACCCCATGGGTCACACGTATGCCACTCACTTCACCTAAAGGTTAAGTCGTTTGAATAGAAGTCTTATCTAGTAAGCTCGTGAATGCCGCATCCGTTAGGGGGAGACTCCCAGGGTCCCGCGAGCGACAGACACCTTACTTAAAGACCAATTGTGGAGGCCAAATGAATTAATTAAAATTCTTAAACTCACTTAGTCATTTTTACTTGAAGGTTTTTAACAGCATGCAATAAGAAATAATACAATTCCTATCGTGCTCCTAACACGCAAATCACATAAATCCTAGCATGCTCCTAAAATTCAAAACAAAAGCAATGGCAACTCTCTAAAAATTTATAGCACCTATTCACATGATTTCTAGCATGCCAGAAAATCGATTTAAATCAGCTAGACACATAATCAAATAAACATGTTCTAGCAAAAATTAAATCGGCATCCACAAAGCGATAAAATTGCGAAAATTAAGACACATCTATCGCAGCCCCTTAAAACTAACCACTAACAGCCTATCAAAGCGATTACATGATTCAGCAAGGTCGTGGATGAACACTCGAATCGGCATCTCACGTAAATCGGGCCATTCACGCAATATCCGCACCCACCGACGGAAAAGGGCCGAAAACTTCATCTAGACGATTGAATTTTACCCCGCCATAGGCCGTCCCAGCAAAGCAGTGACATTTGTAGATCTCGCTCTCCCGTTTCTGAAATGGTATTATGGGCTAAAATCGGACACCTGTAGCAAAAGTTATGGCCAAAACGGTTTTTGCCGACAAAACCGACCCCGGTGAATGCTGAAACCCTAGCCGCCGCCTCCAGATTGATCATCTTCATCACGTTCGACTTTGAACACAAAAATACAGCAAAAAATAGAACAACAACAGCCCTACTACAGTCTACAAAATCGCTTATACTACCCACACTTATTATCTGGTGGGAAAAACGATTACAACAAACAACAAGGGCTGCGATAGACACCATCCAGAAGCATAAACGAGATAAAAATTCATCCATACCATGAACATGACTGAAAACGAATAAACGAATAAACAAAATCAACTACATGTTCCAGGCAGAGCCGACAATCTACGAAACCGAGGCTTTGATACCAATTGCTGGAACACGCCGACGAGGCGGTCCTACCCATGGATCGATATCGGATACCCAACATGTACATACATGATTTCGAATAAACCTAAGCATGCTCCTAAAGGACGTACAGAGATATACCTTTCTTCAAGGCTTCGATTCGATCTGAGCGATCTTCTAGTCTGTGTCCCGACCACGTTTGGACGCCGGAAGGACGACGATCCTCCAAACGGTTGAAAGCGGATTGCCTTTTTTTCTTCTCTAAACCCCTCACGTTTCCTTCTTCCTTCTCCCACGTTGGTATGGTGGCTGAAGACGTGAACTGATCTCTTAGGGTTCAAGAACGTGTGCTTATCCTTCCTTTTATAGAGTCCTTGGGCCAGACTAGGGATCTCTTAGAAGGTATTGGGTTTGGGCTCCCTACATGCCTAAATTCTTATGTTCAGCCCAGAACACAATTTGGCCTGTAAATATTAATTCATTCCAATAGAGAATTAATATTGCACTCTCGTCCTATCCCGAAATGAATCAGGGCTTCTATTAGACTCAATATAATGCCCCGTGTTTAAGATATCGCACGTCCATTAATTATTAAAGCTTCTGACTGCTTTAATTAATTAATATCTTTTATTCCTTAAGTAGTACCACTCAACCTTATTATCGTACGGATTAAATCCACCTGCAGGGTTTATACGATAATCCTTATGAGTTCCTTAAGAGGGCCGTCATCAACCTGGATGTCCAGGACACGGTTCCCTAATGCTAATAAATAGATATCATGCAGATAATGTTGTTACCCAAGATACGAAGCATATTGAACCAATACTTGGTTCTCACCCATGGTAAATCAAAGTAACATACAAACATCCCACATATCTAAGTATCACAGTTAGGGTTAAGAATTAGTAGAGTCACCGAGACCTAGGTTATTCATGATAGTCAGAATAGAAGAACACGTCTCAACTGTGATCCATTCAATGCGACGCAGCGCACTAGTATAAACCAATAGCCAAGACAAGCTACATCCAGTTTATAGTACAACCTACACCGATAGTCATGTCCATAACTATCTCAGTTGTGAATACCATTTATATCTTATAAGGGACCGACAATGTAATCTTCTGTGTGACTACTAACACACCACATCGTCTACAATATAAGATAATTGGACATTTAGCATTCAATCAATCATAAAGTTTGATTTACTGTATACCCCAACAATCTCCCACTTATACTAAAGCTAAACTTTAAGTATATATAAACACATGCCATAACAGTTTCGTCCTCGACCGGCACAACCTACCTCCTGAAAACACAAACACGGAGAAAACACAGAGCAAAACAAGACAAAAAGACGCACAAAACGAAACTAAAGAGAAAAACACAAAAACACAATATTGGACCAAATAAACCACGAAAATCTTATACGTGGGGAAAAATAAAGAGAAAATAACCCAAAATAAAGACACAAAAATAGGACAAACAATTCCCCCACACTAAAACATTTGTTCGTCACGAACAAAAAGAAAAGAAAAGAAAACAAATAAACGAGCAAAGACAACGGTTCAAGCAAGACCAATCTCAAACATATCAATCGAACTGAGAAGAATTCCAATGATCACAAGAACACACCTCAACTATCAACTCAGCTATTTCGAAGAACACAAACTCTAAAGTACAAGTATGTATATGCCTCACTCAGTTTCTTCGCAATATATAAGAAAGGTGCACTCGAATTGGTTGTCAGTCAAGTCAATCATAGATTTGCTATCGTCTAACTTCTACTCTAAAACAATCAAATTCATAAAACAGTGAATCAAGAGGTCTTAAAGGGTTGTAACGTAGGCTCTTTGGACCGGGTAGGAAAAATATAGGCTAAGTGGCTCAAAATATATCAACTCAACTCATTCACCCAACCGTGTCAACAAACTCATCCAGTTGTCACCAACCGGCTCCTCCCACTAACTCCAAGACCAACATACTTCCCAAGCATTTTTTTTTCTTTTTTTTTTCTGTTTTTATTGCGAAAACTATTTGGACATCTTATCTAGGTTTAACCTTCGAGTTTTCTACTCGAGTCTCCTAGACCGGTTTCCCGTACTCATGGCTCGTATCCACTAAGGTAGTGGACGGAGCGCTAGGAGTATAATCCATTTGGCTTCCTTTTTTTTTCTTTCTCTTTCTCTTTTCTTTTTTATTTTTTATTTTTTTTTGCTTTTTTTAAAACAAATGAACATATACAATGCAATCATCAATCACCTCCGATACTATCCCGCAACTCAATATCATCATCACGAGGTTAATCAACAAAATCAGTTAAGGCTCAAAGGGGGTGACTAGTGACTGTTATTCTCGAAAAGAAGAAGGAAAAGATAATACAAGGAATGCCTCAATCATATTCACGTTTCACAAATCTAATTGAGTTATTTCAAAGCAGCCTCAAGGCAAATTCTACTTGACAAGTTTCCGACCAATATCACCCAAGAAACAAAATTGGCTCAAACCTCACAAGGTAAATATGTTCCTCAAAACAACCAAGCCAATAAATCAATGTATGTCACTCGATCACATCATCACAACTTCTCAATTCAACCAACAGACTATCAACCAGTCTTACAATACACCATAATCCAAACTCAGAAAAACACAGAAACCTAAAACTAGACTGGTCCACCACGCAAAAGAAAGAAATAAAACGACTTAAAAATAAAAACTAGACCTGGTCAACCACATAGCCACATAAAATGCAAAAGCTACCTAAAAATAAAAACTAGACCTGGTCAACCACATAGCCACATAAAATGCAAAAGCTCCCCCACACTTAAAATCAGACAATGTCCCCATTGTCGACTCTCAGCGAAGGGAAGTTGTACTACACAATCAACCGAGTCAACAAATAAAAGAGAAGACGAAAAGAACAAATAAAGATAAAAATAGAAAAGAAAAGAAAAGCTGACCAACACAGTGACAAGTCATTGTGTTCCTGGACTAGGAGGAGGAGGAGGATAGGGCTGGCCAGCGCTGGAACCAAACTGAGCATCCCACTGGGTCTCAAGAGCCTGAAAGCGCGCGTTGAAACCCCGTATGTCTCTGTCGTAACGCTCCTCGAACTCTGCCCACCACGGAGGAGGCTGGGACCACCAGGCGGGCGGTGCAGACGATGCAGCCGGACGCTGCTGATGATGATGTGTGGCTCGGGGCGCTCGGTGGTCGGGCTCTGGAACAGGCTCAAGAGCGCGCTGCCAACCAGAAGGAGGCGGAAGGAGACGGCTATCGTCGAGAGCAGTCTGATGATGCTCCATCTCCTCCGTCTCACGGGTATCGTCGGTCTCCTGCTGAGGGCGAGAAGAACCATCCTGGTCACCGGAAGCGGCAGCATCCAACATCCTCATGTATTTGGCGTAGGCCTGGCGCCCCCTATAATCCACGAATGTACACCGGTCGGAGATTAGGCCCGAATGGCTCAACTCGAATGGGTCAATGCACCGCATCAGAACTGGTGGACTGCCGGACGCCGCCGGATCGATACCGAGATGTAGAGCAAAAGTTGTCACCACGTGGCTGAAACATGCAGCCGTGCGCTTATTCCGGAGCACTGCTCGAAACTCGTTCTTGAGGACCGCCTGCATATCCAGATTCGTACGCCCAAACATGGCCCAGAGCACGGAAAGGTCGATCTGCGTGACCTTATTAGCCTCTTTATTCCCGAAGAGGCCATAGCACAAAAACTTGTGCATAACGACAATCGAACCATGCTCGATGAGGCTGTTGGGCATGCCCTGAGAATCCCACACAGTGTCGGGAGAGAGCTCGGTCCAAAACTGAGCAGGAACCATGCCGGATACCACTGAGTAGCCGCCACTCGAAAGTCCCAAAACACTCTCAAAGGTGACGTCGCCTATGACTCTCCAGGTCCCAAGAAAACGACAAGTCATAGTGTCGTATCCGTCAGCTTCCCGTCAGAACTCAAGTGTACTAAAGAACTCGAGCGTGAGGTTCCGATAAGTCGGGTGGAAGACGTCGGCATATCTCCTCATCTGTAGCGCCTCTAAATAATGCTCGACTGTCTCCAAGATGCCGAGGTCCGTAAGAAACGTGAAGTCGAATGTCTTGGACTTCAGGACCTCTTTCTGCGCGAGCCGGGAGTAGATTTTCCCCTCTCATTCGTCGAGGATGGTGAAGGGGGCATTATACTATGCCCGTAAATCGATCGGCTCGGCTTGGGAAGATGACTCTCCTTGCGTAGACTTCCACTTGTTGCGTCTGGTAACCATTTTGAATAAGAAGATCGTTGAGATAAACTTTCGAACACTTTGTAGGCGCAAATTTGAACTAGAACCGTTTGAAGGAGAACAACAATAGCAAAGCTCAAATTCTTCAACCAAATGCTCAATCAACAATTCAATACGTTCAACACTTCACAGAATATCTCAAATCACGATTACCCGAGGTGGAAATGTCAACCATGCTCGGAAAATAGGGTTTTGAAGATAGAGGAAGCCGGAAGAAGAACCACTGGCCGTGACCGGAGCTGAAGGAGCTTGGTGGCACACTAACCGGATAGACGGTCACCGGAGGTTGCGTGATGAACGGAAATCAGACCTAGGTTCGTGGGCGTGATATTATGCCGCGCGAGAGATTAGAGGATTGATGGGATTGGAGAGGTATAGCGAACGTGTATGAGAGCTCGTTGATGGAGTATGTGAGGTCACCGGAGGGGAGGTGTCGCTGGTCGGAGTTCGAGAGAGTGGTGGCGAGCGATTGGGCGAGGTCTGTTCGTCGCGAGCGAGAGATAGTGTAACGCCCCGTTTTATTTTAAAGAATTTGCTAGATTTATTAATGAAAATCAGAGTAAAATTTTGCAAAAAATTTAATTTAATACTTTACCTTAATGGGCGCTACTTAAATCAACTAACAAGGTAAACAATTTAGACATCCACGATGGTTCTAAACATGCAGTCTATCAATTATAATAATCAAATCAAATCATTCATAAGTTTTCAAAACTAATCCAAAACATCATGATTCCAACGACATGTTCAAAAGTTAAAACGGAAGCATAATAATCCATAAGTAATAATCCAACATATAAAAAAATAGATAAAGCGGAAGCAAAGACACGACAATCCAAAGACCACCACTTGCTCGTCTCTCGCCACTGCCGCCAACAACGCTCAACCTAAAGATACGAAGAGGAAAACAAGAGGATAAAACAATAATGGGGGTGACCAGAACCACTATGCTCACCAATATCGCATAAGTCTATCTCGCATAAAGATCCAAAACAATAATCGAAGTATGCATAGAATCCAGGTCTAACTCCCTAATCGGCCCTATCGCAAAACCTCCTATGTACATACAACAACCTTTTGATCAGACATCGACAAGGTGTAACCGGAAACCTTCCCACCCCAGCTCGACATAGGCTAAGGGATCCTTTCCGGGAGACAGTGGAGCCAAAAGGACCCCCCCGAACATCACACGGATCAGGGCGTCACCCCCCGAAACTCACACACGGATCAGGTGACCTCTCACTGTTTTCGCATTCATCAAAGGCACTATAGGCGAGACGCCCCTGGCGGTGTAACACACTAGACTAGGGTTTTCAGGCATACTAAAGTTATCGAGACGAACATTTATACGAAATAACGAAATGCGATAATTATAGATACACAAATTGTACCCACCTGGTAAAAATCGAGTTATATCACAAAATGAGTGTAAGCGGCGAGCACGACTCGTCAAGTACCTACATTTAATACGTGATATTCGGATAAATAACTTACTCTTAATTCGGTAAATTAATTTACCTAATTGAAGAATTTCTTAGCTTAAGATTTATGACATATAAAATATTTTCTTCTCTTTCAATCACATAACAATGCTATGCTAACTGAATTGGTTCGAAAGATATTCTAAGTTACTCTAATTTAAGCATAACAATTTATCATCAAGCTCATCAAATGTGTCACATAATCAAAAAATAAAAATAATCAAATAAAGCACACAATCTACCACTTAAGTGGCCTTCTTTGCTTTACCCTTTTTAGTAAAAATTTTCCTAACAGCAAAGTCTAACGTATAACTGATCATATGATTTTTTTTTTTTTTTTTTTATTTTTATTTTTACGCACCAGAAAAAAAATAATAAGAATAAATTTCACTACACAAGGCTTAGCAAAATATTTACTTTTAACACATGGCTCTAAGACATTATTCAAACATGCTTTCTTTTCTTTTGAATAAATTTCCAAAACTCTAAGCAACCTTTTAACTCAAATTGCAACAGTTAAGAGCATTTTGTTCACATATTTTCAGTATCAAAGCAACAGTACACAGATTGAGATGAAAGAAAAATCAAGATAAAATATCAACACATAAGCTTCTTTTTGTCTTCAAATACTAAGGCATGAAAAAAAAAAAAAACAAAATATAGCACTTATCCTCTGAAAATTGAACAAAGTGGCAGCATGCTAAAGAATAATCAATTCCAAATCTCAATATAAAATTCTTCCTTCTAGTTCTTATTAAACCTTTAAACATTCTAACTTTACTCCTTAAATTGAATTAACAAACATAAATCTCAAACTTGCAGCATATACTAACACCCAATTCACCATACTTAAACACACGTGTAAATATATACTATCCAAATTTCACACCAATTTAACAAGGTAATAAGATTGACACAAAAACAAAGTAAAAATCAGCACATAACTAACAAGGAGATAAAACTCAAAACATGCTCTGTTTTTGAAAAAATTTTAAGGTATGAACCTGAGTTATTATCCTCTAAAATTAAGCACAATCACTACAGCATATTCACGCATAACAAACCCCCATTTTCAGCACAAAATTGCTACAACTGAGGCTTAGAGAAGGTACTGCTTTCCTTCACATTATTCAAAAACAGAACACCCAAGAAGAAATCCGACTTCAAACGAGAATTCGGTAGCACGTATGACATATATAACTATCATGCAATATATGAAAACGACCGTAATAACGAGAGGATTCAAAGGAGTTACCCGTGTTCGGGAATCTTTCAGCTATTGGACGGGAAACGGTCCCGACAGCGGGTCGAACAATCGACTTCGAAACTGGACGATAAACTTTGGACGGATGGGGCCCGGGCGGCTCGTGAACGGCTCGACCGTTAGCTTGACAAACAGATGTAACGAACGGCCTGCTCGGAGGTGGTCTCCCGGAGCTTGCGAACAGCGGTGAGGCTCACGATGATGGAGGTACTCGCAAGGAATGATGGCGATGGTGATGCAGTGTTGGATTTTTTTTTTTTTTTATAAACGCAGCAGATGGCTAGAGAGGGGAAGGAGAAAGGAGTGGAAAGTTCTGAAATTATAAGCTAAGGAGTAGAGGGAGAGAAAAGAGTGAGAATACTGTGAAGAAGGTGAGTGAAGTCTCTATTTAAGATGTTACAAAAAAATCTGAAATCCCCTCCCATAATTCGGTATCAATGCGCGATAATGGAAAATAAAGGCTAATTATGTTTGGAGGTTTCAAAATTAAAACTTAATTCAAACTTAAGTTTTAATTTCCAAACATGCACGAGAATTTGAGGGGGCGGAGGTTTTGACTGGGCTAACCACATGCGGCCGCGGGTTGGGTCGGATTCGGGTGGTTCGGTTACTTAGCGCGTGAATATAATTTAAAATCCCGACCCGGTTCGATACTCGGTTCGGAACTTAATTTGGAATTTAATTCGGTTCGATAATAATTAAATACACTAAAACAATTAGGCAATTACTATCACATAGTCAAACAAATACTAATCGAGTACGAATTAAATAGTCTCGAATAAAATAGAATATATAATAATCTCAAAATAATCCGGAGAAAATGGGGCGCTACAATCTACCCACCTAAAAAGGAATTCCGACCTCGGAATTCGAAAGAAAAACAATCCAACTAGAAAACAAAAGAGTACGAAAAGGAATCAAAAGACGAAGTTCGGATACTTCCTCCTAAGCTCGGCCTCGATCTCCCAAGTCGCCTCGGTCTCGTCGTGTCGGCTCCAAAGCACCTTCACCAAACTCATTGCCCGGTTCCTCAGCTGATGGACCTTCCGATCCAGTACGGCAACCGGCACCTCCTCATAGGTGAGGTCTCGCTCGACCTGCAACTCGCTGAAGTCCACCACATGGTCGGGATCATGTACATATCTACGCAGCATGGAGACATGAAACACATCGTGCACTCCCGACAAGTCTGGTGGCAAAGCTAGCCGATACGCCAAGTCTCCGACTCGAGCAAGGATCTCAAAAGGCCCGATATAGCGAGGCTTAAGCTTCCCTTTCTTCCCAAAGCGAATCACACCCTTCATGGGCGAGACCTTCAGAAAAACATGATCACCAACGGCATATTCATGCTCTTGCCTCTTACGGTCGGCATAAACCTTCTGCCTCTCTTGGGCAGACTTGATCCTCTTCCGGATCTCATCAACCTGAGCCGAAGTCGTGCGAATGAACTCCGGGCCCATAATCGTCCTCTCTCCAACTTCATCCCAGTAAATGGGAGTTCGAACCTTTCGCCCGTACAAAGCCTCGTACGGTGCCATCTTGATAGAGGAATGATAACTATTATTATAAGCCAACTCAACCAATGGCAACGAATCCTCCCAAGTTAGGCTACGGTCCAAGACCACAGCCCTAAGAATATCCTCCAAGTACTGGATTGTCCGCTCTGACTGACCATCTGTCTGAGGATGAAAAGCTGTACTGGATTCCAACCTCGTCCCCATGGCTCGGTGCAGAGTCCTCCAGAACTGAGAAGTGAACCTCGCGTCTCGGTCGGACACAATCTCCAAGGGAACTCCATGAAGTTTAACAATCTCATCTGCGAACAACTTGGCGTAATCACTGGCCTTCATCGTCGTTCGAACGGGCAAGAAGTGGGCAGACTTCGTAAGTCGATCCACAATCACCCAGATAGAGTCGTGTCCCTTCCTCGACCTCGGTAAACCTACCACAAAATCCATGGTAATGCACTCCCATTTCCACATGGGAATCTCAAGCGGACCCAAAAGACCTCTCGGTTTCTGGTGTTCAGCCTTCACTTGCTGACACACTAAACAACTATTCACAAATCTCGCTACTTGGCGCTTCATACCACGCCACCAAAAGGTCTTCTTCAAGTCCTGGTACATCTTCGTGCTACCAGGGTGAACGGAATAAGGAGCACTATGAGCCTCCTTCAGAATCTCGCGTCGCAGCTCCCAAACTTTCGGTACACAAAGTCGCCCCTCGAAGAGTAAAGCACCGTCAGTTGAAACCGCGAAACCTCCAATCTGTCCAGCTAAAGCCAACTCCCTCATCCGACAAAGAAATCGGTCGTTTGGCTGCTCAGATATAATCCTCTCTCGCAAAGTCGGCCCCACAACTAATGATGCCAGCACACCACTAGTTCTCGGAGTGGACTTCACGATCTCTAACTTCAGTCGTTCGAAGTCTCGGACTAACTCTTCCTCCCGAGATATGATGAAGTTAAGCGCACCGTGGTTCCTCCGACTCAACGCGTCGGCGACCACATTAGCTTTCCCTGGATGGTAGCTAATTGTGCAATCGTAGTCCTTCACGAGCTCTAACCAACGCCTTTGCCTCATATTGAGCTCCTTCTGTGTGAAGATGTATTTCAAACTCTTGTGGTCCGTGAAAATCTCGCACTTGCCTCCGTAGAGATAGTGCCTCCAGATCTTAAGAGAATGAACCACTGCGGCAAGTTCCAAGTCATGGGTCGGATAGTTCACCTCGTGAGGCTTCAACTGCCTCGATGCATAAGCCACGACCTTCCCTTGTTGCATCAACACACAACCCAAACCCATCTTCGAAGCATTGCTATAAATAGTGAACTCCAAAGTCGGGTCCGGTATAGTCAACACTGGCGCAGACGTGAGTCTCCTCTTCAACTCCAGAAAACTCGACTCACACTGAGGGCTCCACACGAACTTGATGTTCTTCTTGGTTAAGTTCGTCAGCGGTTGGGCCACCTTCGAGAATCCCTCGATAAAACGCCGATAATATCCTGCCAGTCCTAGAAAACTGCGGATGTCACTAGCATTCTTTGGTGTCTCCCATTTACTGACGGCCTCAATCTTTCCTGGGTCTACCTCGATTCCATGAGCCGTGACGATATGGCCTAAGAAAGCCACTCTATCCAGCCAGAACTCACACTTCGAGAATTTCGCGTAGAGCTTCTCCCGACGAAGGGTCTCTAGCACAATCCTCAAATGTTCTTTATGCTCCTCTAAATCCCGGGAATACACTAAGATGTCGTCGATAAAGACGATGACGAAGTGATCCAGGTACGGATGGAAAACACGGTTCATCAAGTCCATGAACACCGCAGGGGCATTACTCAACCCAAACGGCATGACCACGAACTCATAATGACCGTACCTAGTTCGGAAGGCGGTCTTCGAGACGTCGGACTCCTTGATCTTCAACTGATGATAACCAGACCGCAGATCAATCTTGGAGAAGACACTGGCTCCTCTCAACTGATCAAAGAGGTCCTCAATTCTCGGCAAGGGGTACTTGTTCTTGACCGTCAAATTGTTCAACTCACGATAATCAATGCACATGCGCATCGAACCATCCTTCTTCTTCACAAACAGCACGGGCGCTCCCCAGGGTGAAACACTTGGTCGAATGAAACCAAGGTTCAACAGCTCCTGGATTTGCGTCTTGAGTTCTTGTAACTCCTTCGGTGCCATTCGATAAGGGGCCTTCGAGACGGGTCCGACTCCAGGCAGCAAGTCAATGGTGAATTCAACTTGTCTGTTGGGCGGTCCACCTGGCAACTGGTCGGGAAAAACATCGGGGTACTCACATACAATTGATACGTCCCCCGGTGATGGCTTCTTCTCTTCCTCTTCTCTGGTCATGCTCACTAGGTAGCCTTGGCAACTACCCTTTGTTATTCCATTCATGGCCTTCAGGGAGGAAATAACTTTCGGCACGGTCATCGACTTGGCGCCGTAAAACACGATCGACTCTCCATCGGTTGGGTGAAGCGTGACCTCCTTCTCTAAGCACCGGATGTCAGCACGGTAGTGGGTAAGCCATTCCATACCAAGGATGACGTCGAAATCCCGCATATCAATGATATAAGCATCTGCCTTCAACGTTTGGCCTCCAATTGAAATTTCAATTCCCTGTACCATCGTATCGGTAGAGATCGTTTTTCCCGAAGCTAAACAAACCTCGAGAGCATCGACTCTACTAACACTACGGATTCCCAGTGACTCCAGGCATTGACGAGAGATGAAAGAATGTGTGGCCCCAGTATCACATAAAGCATAGATAGGCACATTCGATAAAGATAGCATGCCAGACATTGTACCTGCATTGTTGACTGACTCCGCCTGAGTAATGGCATAAACTCGGGCTGGGGCTCGCTGCTGCTGCTGCTGATGAGGCTGGGGCTGATTTGGCCTTCGGGGTTCGGGGCAGGAACGAGAGTAATGGCCCTTCTTCTGGCAGTTGAAACAAGTCACGTCGACAACGCGACACATGTTGGCTTCATGGACCCGTCCGCACGCTCCTCATGGTGGCGGTCCTGCCGGAAACTGCTGGATGGGTTGAACATTCTGGGTCACAAATTGCTGTTGATGCTGGCGATGGCCATGGTTAGGGCGCTTGCCCTTCTTGCGGTTCTGCTGATCATTCTTCCTCTTGCTGGAACTAGAGGACGGGGGAGCTGAAGAGAACGGGGCAGGATACTGGTAAGAAGTCTGAGGAATGACAGGTGACTGAGAGATGAGCGAAGGTGCAGTCTGAGTGGTCTGAGAAGCATGATAGTAGGAGTGCACTGGAGCTATCGGAATCAAACAACTCTCAACCTCCTGAGCTCGCAGAACGGTATCGGCATAAGGCATTGCTCCATGGCTCCCTACAAGCTCGCGAATATGCTGATTCAGCCCCTTCAGATATTTACGGGCTTTCTTCGCATCAGTATTCACCATTTCACCAGCGAAGATGCTCATGCGAGTGAAATTGCGCGTGTACTCGTCCACGCTGGCGTTCCCCTGCTGAAGATGCCAAAACTCCTGCTCCATGCGATCACGGAAACTCTGGGGAAGAAATTTATCTCGGACGATATCCTTCATATGCTCCCAGGTGAGGACATTGCGCTCTGCCTCTGGCCTCAAGGCCCAGTAATCAATCCACCAATCCGAAGCGTCCATCTTCATCTGAAAGCCAGCACGAGAGACGCGCTGTGGCTGAGTGAGAGAAAGCACAGAGAAGATCTTATCCAACTCCTTGATCCACTCCAACACAGCAGTGGGACTCTCAGTCCCCGTGAAGGTAGGCGGATGCATGCCCTGGAACTGAATAATAAGCCTCGGAAAATCTCGGTCTGGATCGGGTGGAGCATGCTGACGAGGCAAAGGAGGCGGGGATGGAGATGGTTGCCTGTTGCGAGCATTGCGTCTAGCCATAGCTCTACATTGAATGATCCGAAGAGTTTTAGCACAGACAAAAATTATCAATTCTAGAGTTCAACGCTGAAACACTAGAATTCATTACATAATGTGGTGGGTAGTCCTAAGCCCCAATAATATGAACAATAAACAAAAACTCATACCTCGAGTTGGCGCGGCGAGACGAAGCGAGTGGTCAATGGTCATTAACACAATAACACTAGAGACAGTCTACAGAAACGCAGACTAGCTCTGATACCATACTGTAACGCCCCGTTTTATTTTAAAGAATTTGCTAGATTTATTAATGAAAATCAGAGTAAAATTTTGCAAAAAATTTAATTTAATACTTTACCTTAATGGGCGCTACTTAAATCAACTAACAAGGTAAACAATTTAGACATCCACGATGGTTCTAAACATGCAGTCTATCAATTATAATAATCAAATCAAATCATTCATAAGTTTTCAAAACTAATCCAAAACATCATGATTCCAATAATCCATAAGTAATAATCCAACATATAAAAAAAATAGATAAAGCGGAAGCAAAGACACGACAATCCAAAGACCACCACTTGCTCGTCTCTCGCCACCGCCGCCAACAACGCTCAACCTAAAGATAGGAAGAGGAAAACAAGAGGACAAAACAATAATGGGGGTGAGCAAAACTACTATGCTCATCAATATCGCATAAGTCTATCTCGCATAAAGATCCAAAACAATAATCGAAGTATGCATAGAATCCAGGTCTAACTCCCTAATCGGCCCTATCGCAAAACCTCCTATGTACA
>CACSLK010006106.1:3132707-3142866 GCA_902706635.1 Striga hermonthica
AAAAACAAACAAAATATAGCACTTATCCTCTGAAAATTGAACAAAGTGGCAGCATGCTAAACAATAATCAATTCCAAATCTCAATATAAAATTCTTCCTTCTAGTTCTTATTAAACCTTTAAACATTCTAACTTTACTCCTTAAATTGAATTAACAAACATAAATCTCAAACTTGCAGCATATACTAACACCCAATTCACCATACTTAAACACACGTGTAAATATATACTATCCAAATTTCACACCAATTTAACAAGGTAATAAGATTGACACAAAAACAAAGTAAAAATCAGCACATAACTAACAAGGAGATAAAACTCAAAACATGCTCTGTTTTTGAAAAAAATTTAAGGTATGAACCTGAGTTATTATCCTCTAAAATTAAGCACAATCACTACAGCATATTCACGCATAACAAACCCCCATTTTCAGCACAAAATTGCTACAACTGAGGCTTAGAGAAGGTACTGCTTTCCTTCACATTATTCAAAAACAGAACACCCAAGAAGAAATCCGACTTCAAACGAGAATTCGGTAGCACGTATGACATATATAACTATCATGAAATATATGAAAACGACCGTAATAACGAGAGGATTCAAAGGAGTTACCCGTGTTCGGGAATCTTTGAGCTATTGGACGGGAAACGGTCCCGACAGCGGGTTGAACAATCGACTTCGAAACTAGACGATAAACTTTGGACGGATGGGGCCCGGGCGGCTCGTGAACGGCTCGACCGTTAGCTTGACAAAAAGATGTAACGAACGGCCTGCTCGGAGGTGGTCTCCTGGAGCTTGCGAACAGCGGTGAGGCTCACGATGATGGAGGTACTCGCAAGGAATGATGGCGATGGTGATGCGGTGTTGGATTTTTTTTTTTTATAAACGCAGCAGATGGCTAGAGAGGGGAAGGAGAAAGGAGTGGAAAGTTCTGAAATTATAAGCTAAGGAGTAGAGGGAGAGAAAAGAGTGAGAATACTGTGAAGAAGGTGAGTGAAGTCTCTATTTAAGATGTTACAAAAAAAATCTGAAATGCCCTCCCATAATTCGGTATCAATGCGCGATAATGGAAAATAAAGGCTAATTATGTTTGGAGGTTTCAAAATTAAAACATAATTCAAACTTAAGTTTTAATTTCCAAACATGCACGAGAATTTGAGGGGGCGGCAGTTTTGACTGGGCTAACCACATGCGGCCGCGGGTTGGGTCGGATTCGGGTGGTTCGGTTACTTAGCGCGTGAATAATTTAAAATCCCGACCCGGTTCGATACTCGGTTCGGAACTTAATTTGGAATTTAATTCGGTTCGATAATAATTAAATACACTAAAACAATTAGGCAATTACTATCACATAGTCAAACAAATACTAATCGAGTACGAATTAAATAGTCTCGAATAAAATAGAATATATAATAATCTCAAAATAATCCGGAGAAAATGGGGCGCTACAGATAGCTATCTGTCGCGAGAGAGAAAAGGGTCGTGAGAGGTGCTTTTGACCTGCAAAAGAAAAAAATTCCTTATTTAATATCGTTCCAGGTAAGTCGCGAAACATGTCGCGAGCTGCGACATCGAGTCGCGAGGGTTTTTTTTAATTAAAAGCATCAGGTAAGTCGCAAAACAGGTCGCGAGTCGCGACTCCTGGTCGCGAAACAGGTCACGAGTCGCGACACACTTCGCGACTCGCGAAACGAATTGAGGCTGATGCATATTAACGTGGGGTTAATCGCGACTCGCGACAATCTCGTGAGTCGCAACTTTGCAAGTCGCGAGTCGCGACATTTACTCGCGAGGCGCGAGAGTAACAGAGAACTATGCAATATCTAGACGAGAAACTCGCGACTCGCGACATATCTCGCGAGTCGCGACATATCTCGCGAGTCGCGACATGTTTTTTATTTTTTTTGAATAAAAAGAAAGAAATAAATATAAAGATATATATATATATACACAAAGTACAAAGGAAGCTCAGCTAAATCAAGGATACGTTGGTTCGCTGAGACCGATGGTCTCGACATGATACTTCCCGAACTCTCCCTCGAAATAAGGCTTCACTCGCTGCCCGTTAACAGTAAATAGCTCATCATTGGCTGGATTCTGGAGTATAACGGCCCCAAAAGACAGCACCTCATCAATAATGTACGGGCCACTCCACCGGGACATGACTTTTCCCAGAAATAGACGAAGTCGGGAGTTGTAGAGAAGGACTTTCATGCCATGTACAAGCTCCTTTCGAACAATGTGGGCATCATGGAGTCTCTTCACCTTATCCTTGTAGATCTTGGCATTTTCATATGCCTCGTTCCTTCATTCTTCCAACTCCGAGAGCTGCAACAATCAAGCTTTTTCGGCTGCATCTAGATCAAAATTCGCCTTCTTAATCGCCCACAAGGCCTTATGCTCAATCTCAACTGGTAGATGACAAGCCTTCCCATAGACTAATCTGAATGGACTCATGCCCAAAATGCCTTTGTACGTTGTACGTTGGGCCCACAATGCATTGTCTAGCCGGCTCGACCAATCCTTCCTTGATGAGTTGACCGTCTTTTGTAAGATGGTCTTGATCTGCTTATTACTTGTCTCAGCCTGGCCCGAAGTTTGTGGGTGATATGGAGTAGCCACTTTGTGTGATATGCAGTACTTTTTCATCAGCTTCTCAAAGAGCTTGTTGCAGAAGCGCTTCCCTCCATCACTCACTATTGCTCTTGGGAACCCAAACCTACTCAATATATACCATTGCACAAACTTAATAACAATGTTAGCATCACATGTCTTCGTGGGGATGGCCTCAACCCACTTAGACACTTAATCTGCAGCAAGCAAAATGTACTCGTAGCCATTAGACTTAGGAAACGGTCCCATAAAATCGATGCCCCAAACATCAAAAATTTCGACTTGAAGGTTGTTAGTCAAGGGCATTTCATTTCTGGGACCTCTATTCCAAGTCCTTTTCATTGATCACAAGAACAGCAAAAAGTATGGGCGTCTTTAAAAAGGGATGGCCAAAACAAACCTGACTGTAATACCTTAAAGGCGGTTTTCTGACCGCCAAAGTGGCCTCCACAATGGAACGCATGACAGAATGCGAGGACATCAGCTTGCTCCTCTTCTGGAACACATCTTCGAAGCACCTCATCCTTTTCCATCTTAAAAAGAAATGGCTCGTCCCAGAAGTAGTCCCTACACACAGCAATAAAATGCTTTCTCTCTTGGGAAGAGAGATTAGGCCGCAGTTTACCACAACACAAATAGTTCACAATGTCAGCATACCAAACACTTTTCGACACTTCATGCGCATGTTCATAAGGGATATTATCATTAATAGAATGATGCACAATCAATGAAGATGACGAATCAGTTGGTACTATGCGTGACAAATGATCAGCAACTACATTTTCAGAACCTTTTCTATCTTTTATATAGACATCAAATTCTTGCAGTAACAAGATCCACCGGATGAGCCATTGTTTAGAATTAGTTTTGCTCAAAAGGTACTTCAAAGCCGCATGGTCAGAGTGAGTAATAACTTTGGAACCAAAAATATATGATCGAAATTTTTCCAGAGAAAAGACCACGGCTAGAAGTTCCTTCTCGGTTGTAGTATAGTTCTGTTGGGCCCCATTAAGAGTCAGGCTAGCATAAAAAATCACTCAAAGCAACTTATCAACTCGCTGACCCAGAACGGCAACCACTGCAAGATTAGACGCATCACACATGATTTCAAAAGGAATTGACCAATCAGGGGCAATAACAATGGGGGCACTCACAAGCTTGCTCTTCAATTCATTAAAAGCACATAAACAAGCATCATCAAAGTTATAAGGAACATCTTGAGCAAGTAAATGACATAGAGGCTGACTAATTTTAGAAAAATCCTTAATGAAACGGCTATAGAACCCCGCATGCCCCAAGAAACTCCTAATCCCCTTAACATTCACAGGAGGGGGAAGTTTTTCAATAACATATACCTTGGCCTTGTCGACCTCTATCCCCCTACAAGAAACAACATGACCTAAGACAACTCCACTTCTCACCATAAAATGACTCTTTTCCCAGCTTAAAGTCAAATTGGACTCAATGCAACGTTCAAGGACTCTAGACAAATTACGAAGACAATGAGAAAATGAATCACCAAATATAGAGAAGTCGTCCATTAATACCTGCAAGCAGTCCTCAAGCATATCCGAGAAGATGGAGAACATGCACCTCTGAAACGTACCCGGTGCATTGCAAAGGCCAAAGGGCATCCGTCTGAACACGAAAGTACCAAAGAGGCACGTGAATGTCGTCTTGGGCTGATCCTCGGGTGCTATGGCCACTTGGTAGTAGCCGGAGAGCCCATCCAAAAAGCAGTAGAACTGGTGGCCCAATCGACGATCTAGGATCTGGTCAACGAATGGCAACGGGAAGTGGTCCTTCTTGGTCACAGCGTTCAGTCGCCTATAGTCAATGCACATGCGCCACCCGGTAGTGATGCGGGTGGGGACCAACTCCTTCTTGTCGTTCTCGATCACCGTTATGCCTCCCTTCTTCGGCACCACATGAATAGGGCTGACCCACTCACTGCTCACCACAGGTTATATCAATCCCTCGTAAAATAACTTCAGCACCTCTTTCTTTACTACCTCCATCATATTCGGGTTTAGCTGTCGCTGGCTATCTCGAAAAGGCTTGGCTCTATCATCCAAGATAATCCGGTGCATGCAAGTAGAGGGACTAATCCTCTTGATGTCTCCTACACTCCACCCGATTGCCTTCTGGTTCTTTCTGAGCATGGATATCAGCTCCTCCTCTTTCTCACTGTCGAGCTCAGCAAAAATGATTACCGGTTTCTGATGGGCATCATCCAAGAAAACGTACTTAAGGTGCTTGGGCAGCTCCTTAAGCTCGAGCGTGGTCTCAGCTAGGGTATGGTCTTCTCTTACTTCAAAGAGCTCTACTATAGGCTCTTCCTCTTCCTCAAAAGCCGGCAACGATCCGCCTTCGAACTCCTGAAATACCATCTCATCCACAAAAGGGTCAACAATATCAATAAAAGCACATTCTTCTACAAAATTGACAGAAGACGAAGACATGGCCCCTCGGACAGAAATAGACACCGACTCCCCCAGAACCGTCATATTCAGAGTACCATTCTTCACATCAATGAGGGTATTAGTCGTCGCCATGACTCCCCAGAAGGATGGTGTGATCCTTCCCATTCTCGTGTACATCCCCGACGTCTAGAACAACGAAGTCCACTGGAATGATAAGCTTACCCACCTTCACGAGGACATCTTCGACTACTCCCTTGGGATACCTGATGGATCGGTCTGCGAACTGGAGGCACATGCGAGTTGGCCTCAAATCCCCAAGGCCAAGCCTTTGAAAAATCGAGAAGGGCATGAGATTGATTCCAGCTCTGAGGTCAAGCATCCCTGAAGCTACCTTTCCGTTCCCCAAGGCTATCTGGATAATGAAACCACTGGGGTCACGTTCCTTCTTGGGCATATAGTGCTGCATTGCACTTGCCGCCTCGTACACAACTACCTTCTCTCCATCCTCGAACCTCCTCTTCTTGGTCACCAAGTCCTTAAAGAACTTACCATATGATGGCATATTCTTAATCACATCGAGGAGTGGCAAGTTGACATTCACCTTGGAGAGCATGCTGAAAAGATCCCGAAATTGCTTCTCTTGCTTCTCGTTCCTCAGCCGGTCTAGAAAGGGAACGCGTGGCTTATACGGATTTGGCGACCTATGTAGCATCGGCTCGTCAGTCGCCTTCTCGGGCTCTGATTCCTTGAACTTTTCCGAATGAGTCTCCTGATCCTCGAGCTCGGGCATCTGCACTTTGTTGTCCACCTCCTTTCCGCTCCTGAGAACTGTGATAGCTTTTGCTTGCTCGGGCTGACTTGGCAACTTCCCCTTGTTCATCTCGGTCTCAATGGTCCCAACCCTGGCGGCCAGTTGGCCTAACTGTGTCTCTATGCGCTTGATGGAGGCATCCTGATTGACATCCCTCTGCTCCCGGTTAGCCATAAGCTGAAGGATTTTAGCAACATCGTCTTGGAGGTTCGAACTCGACCCTGCTTTCGGTCCCCTCTGCTGCTGTTGTGGCTGCTGTGGCTGGTAGTTCGGCCGGGGCACAAAGTTGGGTCGAGGTTGTTGCTGTATGAAGTTCGGACGGGGTGGCTGAAGGGTGTTCGAGTTGTTTGACCACGAGAAGTGTGGGCGGTTCCGCCATCTGGGATTGTACGTGTTTGAATATGGGTCATTGCCTGGCCGATTCTGGTATCCTTGTAAAGCACTGGCATCCGCATACTGCTCACTGGAGTCCTGCTCGAAAGATGAGGGGCATACTTTGGACCTATGCCCAGGGACTCCACACGCCCCACATGTATCAACAACAAATGTATTAACCGGCTGAGATCCTCGTGCAGTAAGCAACCTCATCTGCTCAGTAAGCTCAGCTAGCTGTTGGGCCACCATATCATTGCTTGTACCGACCTCGTTCACTATTGCCCTCTTGCCTCGAGTGCTCTTTTGCGACGAGTTCGTACTCATCATCTAAAAAATCTCAAACATCTCCTCGGCTGTCCTTGCACCGATATCACCTCCTGCCGCATTGTCGACCATGTACTGCAAGTTCTGGTGGAGGGAATCATAGAAGCAGTTCATGAGTAGCCCCGGAGAAAGGTTGTGATGGGGGCACTGCCGTTGGAGATCCTTGAACCGCTCCCAGGCCTCATGAAGAGACTCATTCGGTAATTGAGCAAACGAGATGATCTGTGACCGGAGCTCGTGAGTATTCTGATGGGAGTAATGCCTCCCAATGAACTTTTTGTTGGGTTCTGTTAGGAACGTCAAACAACATGCACAATATTGAACTTTATCGAAATAAATCCTAACGCAGCGGAATGTATAGTTAGGATATGGACGTTTACCTTTTAAAATTTTTGCCGACTCTGAGACGATGTAGAGTACCGTTGGTGAAGTTTGTCTGAACATCACAACCTAATGGGCGGATAGGTTTGGCCTTTAGTTGATTCTAATCAACTCGTCAAACGGACGGACGGTGCGCGGGTCTCGGTCGTTGGGTGGCAGCGGGCAGCTCGCGGGCGTCATGCGCGTCGGGCGCTGGACACGGTCGTGCGTGTTGCGGACGTGGGTACTGGCAGCTGGCAGCGCATCGCGGACGCTGGGCGTGTGCGTGCACGCGGGGCAGCACTCCTATGCGGACGCGGACTGGCGCTGGCAGGTGGAACGCACGCGGGCGTGCTGGACACAGAATCCTGGACGCGGGTGGACTGTTGCGCACGTTGTACAGGCGCGCTGGAGATGCGCGGACGTCGATTGGTGGCAGATCGCGGACGGGCGTGCGAACGGGCAACAGATCGACAACAAGCAGGCGGCACTGGATCTCACGGGTGTCGCTGCTGGGAGCTGGGGCGACTCGCGATGGCGTCGGGCGTCGCTGCTTGTCGCTGGGTGTCGTGCGCTGGGCTCGGCGATGCGCGACAGCTCGCGGTGACGTGCGGTTGCGCTGGGCTGAGCTCGGCTGACTTCCGGTGGCGGTTGGCGATCTCCGACGGTGGTTCACGGCGGAGCACGGCGGTGATGATGTGATGATGATGACCGGAAAATATTGTCCTTAGAAAGCTCAATCAATTGTACCAAAAAGCCTTTTAATGGATTACCTAAACACCTATTCCGATTAAACTTGGTGGAGCGTTTAATCGGATCTCCCGAACTCTCGAATAAAGCAAATCTCACGTGTATGTAGATGAGAATTTCGGCCAACACATGCTTGTAGGAAAGTATGAGACATGGTGTATATATATGCTCCATTAGGGACCTTAAGGAGGTGCTAAATATGGGCTTATTCCATTAGGCCTAGGACTCCTAATTCCAATCCAATACTAACTTAATCTAGGAAGGAGATCTCTTACTAATCTCTCTCTTCTAGAAGACTCCTAAGTCTCCTAACACTAGAGAAGATCCTTTTAGGAATTTCCTTTCCTAATTAAATTAATAAACATGGAATAGAATTAAATCCTAATTTAGGAAACCTAATTTTACTCCAATTAATTAATATAATGTAGGAAATATATTTCCCACTAATCTTCATCTTCTAGAAGACTCCCAAGTCTCCTAATCCCAAGAGAAGATTCTAGTAGGAATTTTATTTTCCTAATTAATTAATTAATATGGAATAAAATTAATTCCTATTTAATGGAATTAAATAATAAAACATCCCACTAGAGTAATATTATTGCTCTCCCCATTTAGCCACTATTTTACCAATAAAATCGAGCCTCCATGATTAAATAATATTAATCTGATTGATCGATTTACCTTCCTATGTTTAAGATATAACGTCCATTGATTAATTAAATTACTGACAAAGTAATTAATCAACTTCTTATTCATTTCCGAAATTAGTACCACTCTGCCTTTAACCATTATGTCAGACAATCGTCTGACATAAGGTTCCTTTCTGAGCTCATTTTGGGGACGTCATCAATCCAGCGCACTGGAACATAGTGACTGTAAATAATATATAATAGCACATCATATAATTATTCTTACTTACCAAAATACCTCGTATGTCATCCTAACGGAATAGGAATCACTTGGTAAATCAAATAAATAAGAAATAATAATATATGCCTATTTTATATTATTTTACAGCTTAAGAGAATGCATCAATCACTGAAGGTCTTGGTTACGACAACGGTCAGTGAGTCTCATATCCTTATCCTTCCGTGGTCCTGTTCAACACTTAACATAAGTGCTAGTGTAATCCTTAAGTCAAAGACCAACTGAATCGGGAATACACACTACAGTCTTTTTCCAAGTGGGGTCTCACTGCCAGTCTAGACTGTGAACGAATAGTTTAGTCTTATAAGGAACCGATAGGTGATCTTTCCGTTCGAAACTCTTCGAACCACACTATCTCAATATAAGACATGAAGTATGTATTGCATAAATAAATAAACTGCAAACATATGTACTTTGACCGAAACATTATTGCCAGATCAAAATGGAATTGATAGAAACTGCAAAACACAGCTTTTACAGCATACCTCTAACAATCTCCCACTTATGCTTTATAAGCTCATGGCTAAACAAAAATAACCACAATTTCTTTCAATCTAATTCTCAAAGACTAGTCTTCTATGTTGCCCTAACATCTGACTCCCATTCCTTCTACGTGTATCGTAAAGACTTTCGTCGGTAGGCTCTTCGTAAAAGGATCTGCTAGGTTGTCCTCTGATTGTATTTTGGCAACAACGACTTCTTCTCGTCTAACGATTTCTCGTATCAGGTGGTACTTGTGCTCTATGTGTTTACTTGCTTTATGAGTCCGCGGTTCCTTTGAATTTGCTACTGCTCCGCTGTTATCACAGAACACTGTGATTGCAGCGGGCAAACTCGATACCACATAAAGGTCGAGGAGAAAATTTCTGAGCCAGACGGCTTCTTTCGCTGCCTCTGAGGCTGCTACATACTCAGCCTCCATGGTTGAGTCCGCCACGCATTTCTGCTTGACACTCCTCCATACAATGGCTCCTCCTCCTAAAGTAAACACAAACCCTGAGGTTGACTTGCTTTCGTCCCGATCTGCCTGAAAGTCAGAATCGGTGTAACCCAACGGAAGCAACTCATCTGCCTGGTAAACCAACATGTACTCCTTAGTCATACGAAGGTACTTGAGTATATGTTTTACCGCAGACCAATGTTCCGGCCCTGGATTACTCTGATATCTTGCTACCATGCCCACGGCATAACAAATATCAGGTCGCGTGCACAACATCGCATACATGAGGCTTCCTACTGCCGATGCATAAGGAACTGCCTTCATGTCCTCTATCTCCTGAGGCGTCTTCGGGGACATCTTCTTAGATAGAGGTATTCAGTGCCGAAAGGGCAAATCCCCTTTCTTGGAATCCTGCATGTTGAAACGCTTTAGGACAGTGTCTATGTATGTGGATTGGGATAGGCACAACTTTCTCTTCTCTCGGTCGCGAATAACCTTGATTCCGAGAACGTGTCCTACTTCACCTAAATCCTTCATATCAAACTGCTTGGATAACCATACCTTTACGTCTGACAACATCTTTGTTGGAACCCACGAGGATCTCGATATGCACAAATCACGGACAAACATTCAACAT
>CACSLK010006106.1:3146261-3160308 GCA_902706635.1 Striga hermonthica
TTCCAAGTGGGGTCTCACTACCAGTCTAGATTGTGAACGAATAGTTTAGTCTTATATGGAACCGATAGGTGATCTTTCCGTTCGAAACTCTTCGAACCACACTATCTCAATATAAGACATGGAGTATGTATTGCATAAATAAATAAACTGCAAACATATGTACTTTGACCGAAACATGATTGCCAGATCAAAATGGAATTGATAGAAACTGCAAAACACAGCTTTTATAGCATACCTCTAACACTTTGAGTACACCTCGGTCCATGTAGTGAGAGAGTCGGGTGCAAGTGTCATGAACCAGGCCTTGGCCCTGTCTTTCAGAGTCTCAGGAAAGCACCTCAGCTTCAACTGCTCGTCATTAAGGTCATTGAGAGGGAAAGTGTTGAGGACATTGTAAAATTCCCGGATGAAGTTCAGTGGATCCTCGTTTGGAAGCCCGTGGAATGCCGACAACTGATTGTAGTGAATCATTTTAAGCTCGTAGTTTCGTGCAGCGTCCGGCAAAAGAATGCATGAAGTGACTGGCTCGATAACTGGCTGGGCCAAGGTTCGGAGGGTGTTACGGGGAGCTTGTTGTTGTTGTTCACCCATATCGAGGTTGCTGCCTTCGGATGATTTTGGAGAATGTTCGTCTTCCCCGTGCGATCCCAGAGTAAACTCTTCCAGCAGCTCCCTCAAGCTTTCGTTAATAGATTTGTTGATCGGAGATAGCAGTTTGCGTCCACTCCTGGTATGCATACACAAAGACAAGAAACCATCACGAGCACCAGATAAACAAAGAAGAAAAGCCCTAGAAAAACAAAGAACCAAAAATCAAGAACTAATAAACTAGAAAAAAAATAAAATGAAGAGAAACACTAAAAAAAATGAATAAGCGCACAATTAAAGTCCTAAACCCTCCCCGGCAACGACGCCAATTTTGTTGTGAGTATCTTTACTGGAGTAGAATTGAAAGATTCGTTCCCTGGGTCGTATCGCAAGGAAGGTTAGCCGGATTTAATCGTACGTATTCGATCACAAAAAATAGAAAAAATCCTAAACACTCTATTTCAATGGTTTTGGTTTTAATTATAACTAGTGACTTGAAAACAAATGAAAAGCGATTTAAATAGCAAACGAATTTACTCAAATGATTAAAGAGCTAGGGAATCGGGGATAATTGCTTTCGGTTCTAACACAACTACCGGCAATCAATTGCTCGGTTAAAGGACTTGAATCATTTCTCGTCCAGAGGCCCACTCTCAATAACTCTTCGTAACAAGAGAGTGAACGTACACGATCAACTATCAATTCCAACAACTCATAGACAATACTATTACGAACAAGTCTACTCTAAACAAGCCTATAACGACCAACGTCTCCCCTCTCGGTTCTACACGTTGATTAATTAGGTTAGAAAGGTGATCAATCTACTAACCCTAGAATAAGGACAACTTGCATAGATATGAACAATTAAGAACAAGCAATTATAATCGAACCTAATCAATCATCCCCTATCCCTAGCATATGGATTTAGCTTCTCATATGGAATTCAACATCAACATTAATACAAACCCAAGCCATCATCATCAATCACACAATTGATAAAAAAAAACTTACGATCAATAATGATAGTTCAATGTTGAATCCAAAAACATCCAATCCAAAGCAAGGAAAGTAGAGTTTTGATCTCCAAAATCCAATCAAAAGAGTAAAAAGATCAAAAGAAATGAGTTTCTAGAGAGAAAAAAGTGTAAAAACGAAGTCTGGAAGGTGAATTATTTTGTCTAGGTCGAAATTCTGAACTTAAAATCCCATCCTCGAAAATCGCACATTCACTTTTCTCCGGTCGCGAGTCGCGACATCTCGCGAGTCGCGCGTCGGTAAAATTCTTCAAAATCTGGGGAAACTCGCGACCTATCTCGCGAGTCGAGACACCCACTCGCGAGTTGCTACTCGAGCTCGCGTACAACATCTTCAGCCTCTGTTAAACTCGCGAGTCGTGACATTCTCGCGAATCGCGACAATCTCGCGAATCGCGACCCTTCTCGCGAGTCGCGAGAAATTCTGGGAAGTTTTCAGTTCATTTTTCCGGTCCTTCCTTCATCTTTCAGAGCTCCACAACGGGTATTCTTGGCATCACGGTCTCGTCTCCAACAGTTCGTCCTCGACCGGCACAACCTACCTCCTGAAAACACAAACACGGATAAAACACAGAGCAAAACGAGACAAAAAGACGCACAAAACAAAACTAAAGAGAAAAACACAAAAACACAGAATTGGACCAAATAAACCACGAAAATCCTATAAGTAGAGAAAAATTAAGAGAAAATAACTTAAAATAAAGACACAAAAATGGGACAAACACCCCTCATGCATGCATGCAAGACTTATTTTTAAATTTGAAATTCAAGTTGTAACATCCCATCCCATAAAATCATCTTTTATTCCCTCATTATGAGCTTGACCAAGTGATATGGAGGGAGGTTACATTGTGCATTAAATAAGGGAAGACCTCTCTTTCTCTCCCTCACTTTCACTCTCTCCCTCTCGCCATTTCTTCTCCATCTCCTCAAAAATATCAGCAACTCTCCACTCTCCCCTTCTCTTCTATTTTACCGGAGAAAATCACCGGAGAAAGCCCGGATGCTCCCCCGCGCTCACCCTTGCCATTCGCTCCCATCGCAGGCACTCACGCACCGAAGCTGCGCCTCATATGCCCGCAACTGCCGATACACCCGCGAGCACGCCCGACCCTTTTGCACGTTCGATGTCCATTCCAAGGCCACCTATAACCTCTGGACATCTTCGTCACCGTGCGAGCCGCCTTCGAACGCTGAGCACACGCGGATGATATCCCCGCCCATAGGGTCAAGCCACGTCCGAGACCGCCCCGAGACGCCGTTCCCCCCTTGGTGTTTGGTATATATTGCTAAACTCCAATATTATTATGTGATTATATGTATGTTTGTTGAATATGTGAGATTACATGATTTATTGGAATTAATATATTTAGTTATGATATACTATGTGTTTTTAAGAATTAGGTCTATAGGGTTTAAAGTGAAACACTTAGGATCCGATTTAATCTCGTGGAGACCTCTTGGAATATGGAACATTTTTGTGCCCTGGTTATAATGGTTTTGACCTTGTGCAATTGGATTTATATTTTTCAAGTTAGGAATTTTTAAATTCATGTGGTTACTACAATTCGTAAAATGCATGATAAATTGTATTGTTGTCCACAAATTCCTATCTTTGGATATGTTTCTCCTCTGATATGTTTTGACTTTGTGTTAAATTTTCATAATTTTTGAGTTAAATTGCTAGGGTGAATGATTATTTGTTTATTTCTGCAGAAACTTATAAAAATCGTATAAAATTAAGTTCATGATGAAAATGCGTGAAACTTGGTTTATATGCTTATTTGATGATGTTCTATGTAATGTAAAAATCCCAAGAGTTATTGGATTCATTATATTAGGTTTTTGTTAGAATCATGTATTCTGCAGAAACTTGCAATAATTATCATAATTCACATGTTCAGTGTTTATACCTGGAATTTTTATATGTTATTTCCAGCATGCTAAAATAATTTTTATAAAAATATTAGGTCCTGAATCATTCATTAGATTAGTCATTAAATTTGTAATTATTTTTGCTGAAAACTTGTTTTAAATTATAAAATCATGCTTAAGTGATAGGGCTGAAACTTGGCGGTTTTGCTATGCTCAGTATGTTCTATTATGTGTTCAAATTTTAGATTAAAACTCATTCGTTAGCCTGGTCATATCGAATATGTGATTTAATTGTATTATTTTGCAAAAACTACCTTATTATGTTTGTTTGAATTTTGTGTGATCTTTCATAAATGTTGTTCCATGTTGATGCTTTGATATGTACTTGTTATTTGGAGTCGTACCCGCGGGTGGATTTTGAGGTAGCCCGATTATTACCCGGTTCTCAGTTGTTTTCTCGAACCATTGACCCCAGTTGATCTCCCTTTGACTTTTGGTTGACTTGGTCAACCACTATTTGACTTTTATGTGACTTTTCCATACTTGGTCCCGAGGCGAGTCAAATGTTTCATAACTCCATGAGAATTTCCCACGAGCCACTTAGTCGACGATTTTCGACCAAGTCTGTAATTGTTAGATTATTAGTAATCGAAAGGCTATCTTGATTTCGTGTAGGTGTTTTGAGGTGTTGACTTCACCACTTATCCGAGCGTCGCATTTGATTTTATCGCTGCTTTCAGGTGGGTACATTTGCGTTGTATCTATATTTATCGCACTCGTTATTTCGTATAAATGTTCGTGTCGATAGCTGTTGTATGCATGAGAACCCTAGTCTAAGTGTCCCGTTGATAGTGCCTTTGATGAATGCATAAGCAGTGAGAGGTCACCTGCCCGTTGTATCCGGGAGGAGGACGCCCCGTGCCGTTGTATCCGGAGGGGGAAAAAAGAGCTCTACTGTTTTCTGGAAAGGATCCTATGCCCGTTGCATCCGGGGTGGGAATATTTCCGGTTACTCCTTGCCGATGTATGATTGGAAGGTTCTTGTATGTACATAGGAAGTTTGCGATAGGGCCGTGTAGAGATTTAAAGCTTGGATTCTGTGCATACTTTATTTATGATTTTGATTCTTTATGCGAGATATACTGTGGGTAACGGTGAGCATGATGGTTTTGTTCACCCCCATTTTTGTTCCTTTTTGTCTCTCTCCTTTTCTTAGGTTGAGCATGGCTGGCGGCGGCGACGAGAAGACGAACGAATGGTGGTCATTCGATGTTGCTTATTTTGTATTATTGCTTCCGCCTATGATTGTTCGTATTGAACTACTTGTTTTACTTTCGGATTATTATGCTTCCGTTTTAGTTTTTATGAACATGTTGGATGAACCGATGAACCATGTTGAACTATTTGGTTGTTTTGAGATTATGAATTAGTGGGATTAGTTTTATAACTGTTAGTTTATGCATGTGTAGGTTCTATCTATTTGTTTCTTATTTGTGAAATTATTTGGTAGTTAAGTAGCGCCCGTTAATTATTAAAGTTTTAAATTGGGATTTTGCGAAAAATAAACTCTGATTTTTATAAATAAATTTGGTAAACTTTTTAAAATAAAACGGGGCGTTACAACGGTATTCCACATCGTCTCTGAGTCAACAAAAGTTTTAAAAGGTAATGTCCATATCTTAACTATAGATTCCGCTGTGTTAGGATTTATATCGATAAGTTCAATACTGTGTATGTTTTTTGACGTTCCACATAGAACCCAAAAATTAAAATTGTCCCTAAGTGCTTAACTTGTTATTATTTTGCCTAAGTGTACTAATTGTTCAATTTGTTGTTCTTAATTTTTCTTTTATATGATTTTTGTGCTTAAGTGTTTTATTTTGCTAAGGGTACTTTTTTTCAGTCCAACTGAATTAATCATCTTCCGCCCCAAGTGGCATTAGATTAAGTAGCAGCCCTAGTTTTCCCCACACAAGTCATCTCTCTCTCTCTCTCTCTCTCTCTCTCTCAGCCGAGATTCGTCATTTTCCACAAATTGTACGACTCTTTCCTCCAAATCTCAGACGAGATTTGTCTCTCTTACAGCATCTATCGAGAAAAAGAAAAGAAAAATCACCCATTCACCCTCATCTTCTCCCCTCGGCTTGCATCTTTTCCTCTTCGTCAGAAATTCTCGACCAGTTCACCCTCGAGTTCCAGCGATCAGGCCTCTGCGGTGAGTCGAGCTGTCGGTCCCGACAGAGAGCAGCGAGCAACGTCTGAGTGCCAGAAGGGTTGACTAAGTAGCAGCAAAACCGTGTCCTCTCTCAGTTGAATAGCCACCAGCCGAGAGGTCCCGAGAAAGGTACAACGGCTGCACATTCATTACTTTTTTTGGCCGAGAATATTTGATTATGTACTTGAATTATGTGCTATGGTTGTAATAGGATGGCCGTGAGTGTGTGTCTTGTTTACTGCCATTTTGCTAGGCCTGATTATGTGTTGTGATTATTTTGAGAAAAAAAAAGAAGTAAATAGCATGTTGTGTTTTGGATGATTCTTTGTGTATCATGTATGTTATGTGTTGATCAATTCTATGCGGAAGTAATTTGTGTTTAGAGAATTTATATCTCAGCTCATTTAGCCTCAGTATGTGAGATAACAGTTGAGATAAAAAAAAGTTGTATGTGAATATGTGTCATGTGTTTGAAATATGCATGTTGTGATATATATAATTCTTATGGATTATGGTTCTCACATCCTGTTTATGTAGTGTATTCATTGCCTGTGGTGGGGTGAATTATTTACTTGTATGAACCTGTTGGGGTTTTAGCTTTCTGGATTGATTTGTTATCACATGGACTTTAAACATTTGATTGGAGTTGGTATTTGCGTATTTTCAGAATTCTATATGATCAGTTCGTGACTTTCCTTTTGGCCTTGTTGTACTTGTTTGAAATTGACAAATTCTGACTTTAATCTAAAAGAAGAGAAGTTACAATTTATGTGATTTTATCTGCTTATTTTGGTCGCATTATGTGCTCCCATCTGCAATATGTGCCTTAGGTGTTTTATTTTTTGGATTGTGCCTTTCTTGCTTGTGCGGTCTAATCAACCCAATCAAAATCTTTAATAATACTTAAATCCCTAATTTTTAGGTTTGAGGAGTCGAGCCCTCGACCTACGTTCTTCAACTTATGTACTTTTGCCTACCCAAGTTCCAGGTGGGTTTCTTTAAATTGCTATGTCGTAAATGATTTATTTATTGTTTGGTTGGTATGATCAAAGCATGCATGTGGATTTGTGTAACCTTCAATGTGAGCTGGATGTCCTTCAAAAGGTCGTCTCCGTCGATGTGAGTTGTATGTCCTTCGACGGTGCCCATATGAGGAAATAACCTTAAGTCCTGATATGGTCGTACCCTTGTGAGGTACGTAAGTTCCTATGTAAGGCCATGACGTTTAGAGTTGTATGTCCTTCGGTATGCCTTCCCATTGTTGAGAGTTGTATGTCCTTCAATGGCTAATGATAGATGTGCAAATGAGTGAGGTTATTGGTGTATTGATTGGAGATGTGACATGTTGAATTGATTTATGCTCATGCTGTGACCATACCCTTGTTATATTATGTTGTTATTTACGTGCATAGTGGTGTGCACCACGGTTTTCATTTGAGCTTACTCCCACCTGATCTTCATGGATGCAGGTTAGTAAGTGCAGCCACGGCGGGGAGATGCAAGTGGTGGTCGGTTATTGATGACCAACTTATTATTTGATATTGCTTCCGCTTTATTGAACTGATTATTGTTATTAGTGCATTTATGATTATTGAGGATTGGAATTAAGGAATATTGAGGATTGATGATTTATGATTGAATATTGAGGATTGATGATCATTGATTTATGATTAAGCATAGTGCTAATAATGGACTAGATAAAAATGGCTCAATTAAATTCTAGTGCTCCTTCTATTCTTGAAGTTTCTAGAAAACAAAATATATCAAACGACGCAATGCACCTTTGGTCGGTACGGAAACAGCCTCTTTGTATAATTACAAGGGTAAGGTTTGAGTACAACTGACCCCCCAGACCGCAACCAGTTGGGTATATACTGGGTATGTTGTTGTTGTTGTTGTTGTTGTTGTTGATTGATGTATGCTTTTGAAAATGAGCAACGCCATAAGTGATTTGAAATAAATCTGAAAAATTTTATTCTGATTTTAGGCAAGTAAAAAGTGGGGCGTTACAATATACTTCATTAATACACATATAAACAAGGGAAAGGGCTTCACCATATAGCATGCTTTATCAAGAATTCAACATCAAGCCACATACAACACCGCATAGACATAAATTCAATCAAACTCCAACAAATATCATAAGGACCCTCTAAAATACTATCATAACACACATAAAGAAGGGTATTTAAGCCATTATGTACCGTTCTCGGGAAAAACACATGAAAACGGACGGGGAAGGGGCTGAACGGGGTGCTCGATGGCGGTACACGGTAAGGCGGCTTCGCTCGGCTCGCAGTTGTGGCTCCTTGTCGCTCGTTCTTGCTGGTCGGGCTCACGTGAACGATGCTTCGGGATGCTAGAGGCTCGACGACGGTGTTGGTCGCTAAACGTCGGGACCACGTGACCCGGGGGTGGTGATGATTGGCGGCCTGGCTCTCCGCGCGGCTTGCAGGCAAGATCGCGGGCCTGAGGCAATGAGGTACATGAACCACGAAGGTGATGGTCGGTCTGGGGGCGACGCCGGGAAGGTTTTTCGGTGGTGGAGGTTAGCAGCAATCGGCTTCCTACTTCTTCTTCTCACTTTTTTTTAACGCGAGAGATGAGAGATGGGAGAGATGAGAGCGCTGCGGTCGATTTAAACATCGGGAAGATTTCTCTGCTTATCAACGAACGAAAGAGATGTGATTTCATTTTATTCTTTTTCAGAACGCGATCGAGAGAGATATACGTGCGGGCTGGGGATTTGCGGCGTGAAGAAGAAAGAAAGAAAGGGTTCACTTGCATATATATAATGCTAGGTTAAAAATTCAACTATCCAAACAAGAAAACACAAGGGGGTCGAGTTTGGGGCGCGGGGGTGGATTCACGGCGCACGGGCCGGTTCTCATCTCGGTTCGACAATTATATTAGAGTTCGGTTCGTTCACACGACGATAAAATAAATTAACCGGCACACATTTATATATATGTGTATATAACACACAATATATTATATAATAATTAAGCAATTAATACAATTAGACAATTATTCCAATTAAATATAATAATAGCAATAAGTAATATTCTGAAAAAATCCAGTGAACAAACGGGGCTTCACAACTCGGATCTGCTCTCGTAACAATATTACATCCGCGTCCGTTAATATACTCGGTTCACCCCGGAAATCAACTTCTAGGTCGGGCCACTTCCTAATCGGTCGTCTCCAATGGCCGACAACTCCATCGCGTCCCTCTCCACCTTCTTATCCCCATCTATGTTATTCGGCTTAATATCAATGTGCGCAACGAACATCAAATCTCAACGATAACACTCGAAGGTCAACTCTACCAATTCAGAGTCATGATATATACTCTCCGATACCGTCTTGCTGCTCGAAGAGCTACTGCTACTAACGGTCACGGCGACCAATATTTTGAGAACAAGGCGAACGAATCGAAATATAATGTTTAAAATAACAGAGAAAGAAAAAATTACGAACAGAGCTTACCCTAAGTTCTCGGATCTCTAATGGCGAAGACAAATCTCATAGAAAATCACAGAAGAATTACAAGTAGCGGCATGAAATTCGAATGCTCGGAGTTTTTGAAGAAATTAAGAGTAAAAATCTCCCTTCAAATCAAGTTACGTCTATTTATATTCTACAAATTATGACCGTTATGGTTATGAATTAGGGGTGCGTGTTTGGGATGCACCCCCCATACCAGACGACACGTTCCATCGATAGCCAATGCCTACCTCCCACATGTTGACCTATTTATATATCCATTATCTACCGTAATATCGGCGCACCTTTTCACGAAACATCGTCATTAATTATAGTCGTTACATTACTTCAATTCCAGAAGTTACTAGCTCAAAAGTTACCAAGTACCCGCACTTCGGAATAAGTCCTTCAGCTCGGAATAAAGTACGGCGTCGGAATATTTCCTTACTACCTGCCCAGGTCGGATTTTAAATATCTATTTTGGCGTCCGCGATCATCCCTCTGATATAACCGCTAACGACGGGGGCCTCCGTGTTGACAACCGACCTGGCGGTGATCAGTGTTATCAGACAAAAACCGATTCTTATGCCATAAGTACAATTTATGTACGTAAAAGACGAACTCACTTCACCCCGGTCCGAATCCAAAACCGAACACCCACTTGATTTACTTAGAATCCGGGAACCGACTTACTGAACCAAACCGAGGTCACTAAAACTGAAGCAGTTAATGATGCACCTACGCGAGAACTTCATGCAACACATGTTACGTCATCATTTTGGTGGGCCCAACTGTCATAACCGCCCCTCTAAAGACACTTTGCCTTAAATGCTGTTGTACACGCCTCAAAATACGGGCTCTAAAAAGATACTATAAATAGCAGATTCTTTATCTTGTACAAGATCGAATTCCAGATATTTCATTTATAATAATTCACGAAAATTTCCTGCTCGGTTCACAAAAAAACCGACTTCAAGTATTTCTTATCTTCGATCATTTTATGTTTAATTCTTGCGAATTAATGTTATAATTATCAACAAGTGCATTGTTAATAATCGCTTGACAACATCGTTCTCATCGTTCTTCTGAACGGATCTTTTCCATTCAGATTGCAAGCTTTTAAGCATTCCAGCCATCTTTCAAAATTATCCAATTGATCTATAAAACCAATGAGGACAACTAAAAATTGTGGTTCGACTCATCGTGACCCAGCTCCTGAGGAGGCGGTACATTGCACGCACCATGTCACATGCGGTTTACCCACTTCACGGGGCCCAAAGGCACGGAACACCAGTATGCGGTAGCTGTGTGCATGTACTTGCAACGTCAGTGTCGCCTATAGTCACAAACATGGTCGCCTCCACGTCTTATGTTAGAAGCCTTATTGTATTGCGATGCACAGGATTTGAATGGTGCCACGACCACTGACGCAGGGGCATTCTTGGGCCACGGCTAACGGAATCGACGTATTGACTGGTAGGTTGAACGGACGCATGAGAGTTGGGCAGAGCGCAGGGGTGCGCCTCGGCCGGACTCGGTGCACGTTCACGCACTCGGTGGCTCGACTCCAATGATAGGGAAAAGTGGGACAAGAGTACGGAACATCGATACGCGTTCAGGATGCATGCTAATGCACGTCGGTTGTGCTTGGATTTAGCTGCTTCTTGGTACAAATCGAGGGTCTTACTACTTAAATGTGTAAACATTACCCAAGGGTTCTAAAGTCTTACTATTAAGGCTTCTCTGTTCTACCTTTCTTTTTACCACCTTTGCTCTTCCTTACACTATGTCTCAGCTTAATACTGGAATACTGTTCTCTGTTGTTGAGGAAATCTACTTTGCTCGCTTGGCAACTCTCCCAAGCTATCTTTATGCTTACTACTTGTCTGTTTCTTCATAATTTCATTCCCAAAGCCTAATCTAAGGCTAGTGATGTCGAAACACCACCAATACTTAGAGGTGACTTCATCACCTAACTTTCACGTGATTTTTGAATGTTGAGGCATCGGGTCCCTCGACTTCCCGTGGAGGATGTCCGAGCTTCAAGTCAATCCTTGAACTTGTGGTTTTCTCGCATGGGGTCAACAATTTTTTGGCTTCTCGAAGGTGAGTACTTACTCTCCTCCTTGAGTCTACTTAGCTTTCGGTAATGGGTGCACATCTTCTTTTCTTCATGAACCATCGAGCGCACCATATAGTGACGCTCTTGGTCCATTAATTCCCAACTCGAATTTGGATCCTCAGCTCACATAGCTTCTTGACGTCTCATTTGTTTGGCGCTTTTGAAACTGATCATACTCTGGCACCTAGTCAATTGAATTCCACCTTTCAGTCAGGTGCTCTTCTCAGTAACATTTTTGAAAATATGTTCACATGATTGCGAATAATGGTTAACTCTCCGAACGTTGTCAGCGAAGTGTTCTGTCTCTTCACGACTTCTAGAATTTTCCCATCGGCATATCATCCATCTCTCTGACAACTTCTAACTTGAATACTGTGGCATTTAGCACAGGTATGTGAAACTTTTTTGAGTCTTCGTCTTCCTAAACTATCTTCATCTTTCACGTGTATGAAGGTTGGTTCTTCTTCTTGGATTGTGGTTGTTGTGATCGTGTAACGCCCCATTTGTTCCAGATTATTTTGAGATTATTATTTATTTTATTCGTATTAATTATTTTGGGCTCGATTATTTAATTTTTGCGTGATTATATGCTCATATTTGCCAAAGTGTATTATTATCGAACCGAATTAATTTCCAAACCGAGCATCGAATCGAGTCGGGCTTTTATTTTAATTATCAATCGTATGCCAAATCGGGCCCTTCTCGACTGCGCGACGTCCAGCAGCCCACAGCCGCGTGCGACTTGCAACCCGTGCCCGTAATCGACCTCCGCTCGACCCGAGTCCTCCTTTGCATGCATGATCTTATCTTGAAATTTTGAATTCAAAAGGGATATCCTATCCCTTAACTTCAACCACCTCATCCCTTTTAATGTGCATTGACCAATAGTTAATGTGAGGGAGGTTACACACTTTTCATTAAATGAGGGAAGACCACCCTCTCTTTCTCTCCTTCACTCCCCATAGATTTTCCCATCTTCTCTCCCTATCCCCTCTTGCAAAAATTCAGAATTTGTATCCCTCCCTCTTACCTCATATTCCGCCAAAAATAATCACCGGAGCACTGCCTCGCATCGCCCATGCACTCTCGTAATGCCAACGAGCTGCTCCCCGCGACCGTCTCACACTCGAGCTCCATCCATTCAACGTCCAGCGTTCCTTTCACGAGCCACCTGGAGTCATCAGCACTTGATGTGCGAGCCACCTTCAACGCCGAGCACGCGAACAATTTCCCCGCTCGTACGACCCAACCGAGCCACGACCGTGCTTCGTTTTGTCATCCCTTTTTGGTGTTTGGTATATTATGATAACTCCAATATTTATTTTTGTTTTTATGTTAAATTGCTGATTATTATGTCTTGCTTGAATTGTTTGATTTTATAGGATATAATATGATAGTTATTAAATCGTGTTAATTATGGATCTATAGGGTTTGATAGTGAACCCTTAGGATTTGATCGAAACTCGTGGCTAACTCTTGGACTATGTGTAATATCCCGTCAGTTTATTAATATAAATCATGTTTTAGTTCTGATATATTAATATTGTCGAGTATTAATTTTCGAAATTAATTATTTTCAGTCGAAATTACCTGAAATTATTTTCGACGTTCCGTTTACGTTCGGAATAATTTTGATAATTAAGTATTATGCTTAATAAATTAATTAAGCACAAAGTGATGATTAATGACTAATTAATTATGCTTAATTGGTCATAAGCCGTAGCAATTGGGTCCATTATTTGCAAATTTTTAAAATGCCGTAGGCATTAAAAAATTTGATTTTCCCTCAATTCTTTTAAAAAGCCGTGAGTTGTTTTCTTCAAAAGGAAGAATTCTTCTTCCTAAGAAAGCATGAGGTGGAGTATATATTTGATGAGTCATCCTTAACCCCTCTATCTAGCTTCCAAGTGTCAAGAAAGGGTGAAGACAACAAGCCATTTCATCACCCAATTTTCCCTATTCGGATTAGTATATATAGGTTGAGAATTTGAGAAAATTTCCTCACTTTTAGCATATATATTTCGTATGTGAGGAATTAGAGATTTAGAGAGAAATTTACCTTAATAAGCTCAAGCAAGGAGGTTTAGCACCACACCGCACGTAAGCTTAGCCGAGCACCGCACGCCGCACCGCAAGCCTAACGCACACACGCACGCACGTCCGGTCGCGACGAGGTTCAAGTACTTCGGGTGTAATTCAGCGAGCAAGTGAAGAGATAATGGCGGGAGATATCTCTTTCTTATATTAGTACTATCATGTTCAGTTCATGTAGCCGATTTCATAGTACCATCTTAAGTCGCCTCGGCTGTGTGTTTGGCGTGCGAGTAACTAGCAAGCATGTTCATGTTGTTGAGTAAATCTCTCGTGTATTGGTCATACAATCAGCCTTTGTATTCAATATCATGTTAGGTTATATTGTGTGGCTCGATGTATGTTCATGTTGTTCGGTGATTCGGCCGAGAGGCGTGGTCGCGCACGTCGCGCGCCCATGGGCCGAGCATGATGATGGATTATGTTAAGTATTAAACCATCGAGCTTTCCATGTCAACTCATTCAGCAAATGCCATTTCATGTTCAGTATTGAGTTGATTGTCGGGAGAAAATGAAGTTTGGTCGTAAAACGGCTTACCGCTGTCGGCGGGCGCACACCGCGGCCGAGTCCAGCTTTTTGAACAAAATTCATGTTTTCAAGTTAATTCAATATTCATGTTCGCGCCAGGTCAGATT
>CACSLK010006106.1:3164255-3176355 GCA_902706635.1 Striga hermonthica
GCCCGACTGCCCGGTTCAGCCGACTGGCAGTCCGGTCCAGACTGGTTCAGATCGGCTGGACCGGTTCAGTCCGTATGTTATAGTTTCAGTCTCGGTTGCTGATTTCAGTATTATTTTTAGTTAAAATTCTGGGTTCAGTTCAGTTTAGTTCCGTACTTAACCGGTTCCAGCTATACCGATTAAGTCTGGATATCATGTTAAGTCGAGTAGAGCATCTTAACATAATTAATCAGTTAATTTATCAGGCTGAGCATAGTCCTTAGTAATTGTTTATTTTATTTTTTAGTTTGATCAGGCATCAGCACTACCTGCATTTTCAGCAGTTCAGGTGGGAACTCAGACTAAGTACTACATTGATTATAATATCGCTACCATGGTTGAGGTATGTATATTCAGTATCCGCTCGGAATGGTCGCTGGTCTATTCTGGGTTCTAGTGGCCCTAATCTGCCCACTAGAGTGTGCACATGGTGTCCGGTATTAGTTTTTGCCGGTAGATGTTCAGTTTCAGACACGTGACTTATGTCACTAGATCAGTATCAGATTATTCAGACCGGTATCAGATATCAGTTGCAGTTTCAGTTCAGTTATATATACCAGGATCATGATATTGTTATTATTTTCACTGTTTTACTTTAGTATGGGTTTCCACGGAGCACAGTGTTTTAGTGCTCAAGTCCCACATATTTCATGTTTTTCAGGTCACGGAGTCGGGGACGAGGAGTGAGCTGACGAGCTGTTCAGGACATTTGTTTTGTTATGTATAAACTATGTTTGGCCACGCTACCTTTCCGCTAAAACTTTCAGTACTTAAACTCAGTTTTTGATCCGACTTTAGTCGGTTAATACTTTATATAACCGTTTTTATTATCAGTTTAAAAATTAACGGTTTTTCAGTCAGATTTTCACGGTAGCACTCCAAATCAGTTTTCGCAAAATAAATATTTTATTAACTTATTCAGAAAATTTGCGAAAAATGTGTACTCTGATTGCAGTAAAAGGCGGGGTGTTACAATTGGTATCGGAGCACGTTTCTGCGTCTCTGAAAAATTTTATAAGCCAGATATTTTCAAAAAAATCTGAACCGTCACGCTCACGCCTCGCCGACTACAAATAAGTGCTGATTTATGTTTTCAGTTATAAACATATTACTGTTGTCTATGCTTAGAAATTATTAATCAGGACTTAGTTAAGATGCTTGAATCAGGATCAGACTTTAGAACTCAGTGTACTCAGATATAACTCTAGCGTCTTCAGGATTTATATCAGTATTTTCAGGCCATTTTGGCAACTCGTCAAGAGATTTGTGTACTTTAGAAATCAGTCAGAATATTTTTCAGGTGTTCAATAATTTGAACTTTTTCAATGTTCAGATGCCGCCCGTAAGGAACCAGATCACCCAGTTCTTCCTCAGGCCACGATGGTCGCACAGTTTCGCGACTATCACCCTGAGAAATTTTCTGGGCAGGCAGACCCCCGTATCGTGGACGAGTGGATTCAGGGCCTTGAGTTTATTTTCAAGGTCATGGATTGTCCAGACAGATATCGCGTAATCTGCGCTCAGCTTCAGCTAACCGGTGATGCTCGGCTCTGGTGGAATGCCTACTGGAGCATGCGTCCTGGCGAGAAGGCGGGATGTACATGGGATATGCTCAAGGAGCTGATCCGCGAGAAGTACTACCCCACCTACTATAGAGCATAAATGGAGCGTCAGTTTCTTTCGCTCAAACAAGGTACTCGGTCTGTTGACGAGTACGAAAGAGAGTTTACCAGACTTGCAGCTTTTGTTCCGGACCTGGTTCGTACGGAGGCACAGAGGGCACAACGCTTCATTGACGAGCTTTACCCAGCAGTTTGTCACAACATTGTAGGTCACGGGACCCAGACGTATGCACGTGCTGTTTCGATTGCCCAGAAGGTGGATGCCAGCATTCGAAGGGAGGTGAACCTTGATCGATTGCAGCCAGTTGCCCCTGCCCAGTCTTCTACAGCTCCACCGATGCCACCAGCCACTGCCCAGCCACCGAAGAATAACAAGAGGAAGGGGAAAGGTGCCCCGATGGACAAGAGGACCCAGCGGAGGCTACAACAGGTTCCACAGTGCCCGACTTGCGGACGACTTCACCGCGGCGAGTGTCGATTCGGCCAGGATATATGCTACTACTGTCATGAGCCCGGACACTTTGCTAACCGTTGTCCGAAGAAGGCACAACAGCCCCAGCAGCCTCAGCAGCCACATCAGCAGCAACAGCAACCCCGTCAGCAGGCTCAGAGGCCACCACAGCAGCAGCAGCAGAGGGGCAGACAGTAGGCCCGAGTCTACGCAGTCGATTAGATCGAGGCCGAGCAGCAGCCAGGTACTATGTCAGGGATGATCATGCTTAATAATATACCTGTGTTCGCTTTATTTGATACTGGAGAGACGCATTCTTTTATTTCACGACGATGTCTTGATGCCATCGGAGTTCACGCTACCACCGCTATCGATCCTCTCGAGGTGAGTTTAGCCTCGGGACAAAAGATAGTGACTTTAGCTAAAGCCTCAGATCTCAGCCTCTCCATCGGTGGTCGTCCATTGTCTGCCGACGCATATGTTCTTGAGATGAGGGACTTCGACATCATTCTCGGGATGGATTGGCTATCTTTTTATCATGCAGATATAAAATGTCATGACCGGGAGATTACTCTCTATCTTCCGGAAGACGATTCGATTACCTTCTTTGGCAGCAAGAATCGTTCCTTACCTCATGTCGTTTCAATGACGAAAGCTACCAAGTTGCTGCGAGGAGGCAACTGCCAGGGTTATCTGGTGAGCCTTGTCGATAATTCCCAGAAAGCACGATCACCTCACGATGTTTCGGTTGTTCGTGAGTTTGTGGACGTGTTCCCAGACGAGCTTCTAGGAGGACCGCCTAACCAGTAGGTGGAGTTCTCCATCGATCTCATCCCAAGAGTTGGCCCAGTATCCAAAGCCCCATACCGTATGGCGCCGAAGGAGTTGCAGGAGCTTAAGGCGCAGATTCAGGAGTTATTACGACTCGATTTTATTCGACTGAGCGTGTCACCTTGGGGAGCACCCATTCTCTTTGTCAAGAAGAAGGACGGATCCATGCGCATGTGTATCAACTACCGGTATCTTAACCGGTTGACAATAAAAAACAAGTATCCGCTTCCCAGGATTGACGACTTATGCGATCAGTTGAGGGGAGCCTGTGTACTCTCAAAGATTGATTTGCGATCAGGCTACCACCAGCTGAAGATTAAGGAGTCAGATATCACTAAGACCGCTTTCAGGACTCGTTACGGCCATTACGAGTTCGTCGTCATGCCATTCGGTCTCAGCGATTCTCCAGCGGTTTTCATGGACCTGATGAACCGTATTTTCCGTCCCTACCTCGATCAGTTTGTTATTGTCTTTATTGACGATATTCTTATCTACTCGAAGACCCATAAGGAGCACGAGGAGCATCTGAAGGTGGTTCTCGAAACCCTCAGACGAGAAAAGTTGTATGCCAAATTCTCTAAATGCGAGTTCTGGCTCCAGCGAGTAGCTTTTCTGGGTCATGTGATTACTCAGGCAGGTATCGAGGTGGATCCTTCTAAGGTCTCAGCTGTTCAGAACTGGTCGACACCGAAGAGTCCGTCTGAGGTTCGCAATTTTCTCGATTTAGCTGGTTATTATCGCCGGTTCATCGAGGGCTTTTCCAAGATTGCCCTCCCACTATCCCAGCTGACGAGGAAGTCTGTGAAGTTCGAGTGGACTGATCGTTGTGAGGCGAGTTTTCAGGAGCTCAAGTGGAGATTAACTTCAGCCCCGGTATTGACTATTCTCGATCCTTCTCGGAGTTTCACCATTTTCAGTGATGCTTCGAAGCAGGGACTGGGATGTGTACTCATGCAGGACGGCCAGTTCGTTGCCTATGCTTCACGTCAGCTCAAGCCGCATGAACAGAACTATCCGATGCACGACTTCGAGTTAGCCGCAGTTGTTCATGCCCTCAAGATTTGGCGGCACTATCTTTACGGAGGTCGTTGCGAGATTTTCACAGATCATAAGAGCCTGCAGTACATCTTCACGCAGAAGGAGCTTAACATGAGACAGCGCCGTTGGCTCGAGCTCATCAAAGATTACGATTGCTCGTTTCAGTATCATCCGGGGAAGGCGAACGTCGTTGCTGACGCCCTAAGCCGAAAGGTGAGGGGTGACTTGACGTACGTCGTTACTCAGCAGAGTCCGTTGATCCAGGAGTTTACCCGGATGCAGCTTCAGGCGGTCGACGCACTTCCCACAGCTCTTTCGGGGAGTGTCAGTGCCAGCATCAGTGCTATGCAGCTTCAGCCGATGCTGAGAGAGAGAATCCGGCGGGAACAGGCTTCTGACGAGTTCGTTCGAGTAATGGAGGCCAAAGTCCGCGCCAGAGGCGTCGAGGATTCTCAGTTAGGTTCAGATGGTGCCTTAGAGTTCAGAGGCAGGATCGTGGTCCCGAAAGTCGAGACGTTGTGGTAGGAGATATTATCAGAGGATCATACCGCACCCTACTTAGCCCATCCCGGGAGCACGAAGATGTATCATGACCTGAAAGGGTCATTCTGGTGGCGCGGAATGAAGAAAGACGTCGCCGAGTTTGTCAGGAGATGTTTTACCTGTCAGCAAGTCAAAGTCGAACATCAGAGTCTGATCGGCCTCCTACAACAACTGCCGATTCTGAGGTGGAAGTGGGAGGAAGTCATAATGGATTTCATTACGGGATTACCGAGTTCGTCTGAACATCACGACGCTATTTGGTTCGTGGTCGACAGATTGACTAAGGTCGTGCATTTCTTACCCGTTTCGATGAAGATGTCTTTGGATAAGTTGGCTGAGATATATACCCGTGGGATCATCCGACTCCACGGAGTGCCCGTTACTATCGTATTAGACAGAGATCCCAGGTTCGTCAGTCGATTCTGGCACAGTTTACACGAGGCGATGGGCACAAAGCATGAGTTCAGTTCAGCCTACCATCCGGAGATAGATGGTCAGTCCGAGAGGACCATTCAGACACTTGAGGATATGCTTCGCGCTTTGGTTGTTGACAGGGGTGCTAAGTGGGAGTCGTTGTTGCCGTATGCTGAGTTCGCGTACAACAACAGCTATCATTCTTCCATTCAGATGGCTCCTTACAAGGCACTCTACGGTCGCAAGTGTCGTTCCCCTCTTTATTGGGACGACGTCGGAGAGCGACGAGTACTCGGTCTGAAGATGATCGAGGAGACGGCAGAGCAGGTCGAGTTGATACGACAGAAACTCAGGACAACTCAGAGTCGACAAAAATCTTCAGCCGATCATCATCGATGAGACATTCAGTTCGAGGTTGGCGAGCCAGCTTTACTTAGAGTTCGTCCTATTCGCGGAGTTGTTCGATTCTGGAAGAGAGGAAAGCTACACCCTCGATTCATTGGCCCGTTCGAGGTTCTCGAGCGAGTACGCGAAGTTGCATATCGATTAGCCTTACCTCCCGAGCTATCAGGCCTTCATAATGTTTTCCACGCATCTATGTTGCGTATACGTGTGCGACCCCGATCATGTCATTCCTCATTCAGATATTCAGGTTCAGCCAGACTTATCGTACGAGGATCGACCGGTAGCTGTACTAGACCGTCAGGTTCGTCGGCTCTAGAAGCGAGATGTTCCCCTCGTGCGTATTCAGTGAGATCGCCACGGAGCTACTTGGGAGGCAGAGGCCAATATTCGAGCTCGTTTTCCAGATTTCCAGTTTTGATGTACATATTTTCATAATCCATGTACATATTTCATGTTAATCAGTTATGTTTTGAATTTCCAAGGACGGAAATTTTTAAGGAGGGAGGATTGTAATATCCCGTCAGTTTATTAATATCAATCGGTTTTAGTTCCGATATATTAATATTGTCGAGTATTAATTTTCGGAATTAATTATTTTCAGTCGAAATTATCCGAAATTATTTTCGACGCTCCGTTTACGTTCGGAATAATTTTGGTAATTAAGTATTATGCTTAATAAATTAATTAAGCACAAAGTGATGATTAATGACTAATTAATTATGCTTAATTGGTCATAAGTCGTAGCAATTGGGTCCATTATTTGCAAATTTTTAAAATGCCGTAGGCATTAAAAAATTTGATTTTCCCTCAATTCTTTTAAAAAGCCGTGAGTTGTTTTCTTCAAAAGGAAGAATTCTTCTTCCTAAGCAAGCATGAGTGGAGTATATATGTGATGAGTCATCCTTAACCCCTCTATCTAGCTTCCAAGTGTCAAGAAAGGGTGAAGACAACAAGCCATTTCATCACCCAATTTTCCCCATTCGGCTTAGTATATATAGGTTGAGAATTTTAGAAAATTTCCTCACTTTCAGCATATATATTTCGTATGTGAGGAATTAGAGAGTTAGAGAGAAATTTACCTTAATAAGCTCAAGCAAGGAGGTTTAGCACCGCACCGCACGTAAGCTTAGCCGAGCACCGCACGCCGCACCGCAAGCCTAACGCACACACACAGGCACGTCCGCTCGCGACGAGGTTCTAGTACTTCGGGTGTAATTCACAAGCAAGTGAAGAGCTAATGGCGGGAGATATCTCTTTCTTATATTAGTACTATCACGTTCAGTTCATGTAGCCAATTTCATAGTATCATCTTAAGTCGCCTCGGCCGTGTGTTTGGCGTGCGAGTAACTAGCAAGCATGTTCATGTTGTTGAGTAAATCTCTTGAGTATTGGTAATATAATCAGCCTTTGTATTCAATATCATGTTCAGTTATATTGTGTTGCTCGATGTATGTTCATTTTGTTTGGTGATTCAGCCGAGATGCGTGGTAGCGCACGTCGCGCGCCCACGGGCCGAGCATGATGATGGATTATGTTAAGTATTAAACCATCGACCTTTCCATGTCAACTCATTCAGCAAATGTCATTTCATGTTCAGTATTGAGTTGATTGTCGGGAGAAAATGAAGTTTGGTCGTAGAACGGCTTACCGCCGTCGGCGGCTGTAATATCCCGTCAGTTTAACAGTATAAATTATGTTTTAGTTCCGATATAATAATGTTGTCGATTATTATTTTCAGAATTAATTATTTTCAGTCGAGATTACCGAAATTTATTTTCGACGTACCGTTTACGTTCGGAATAATTTTGGTAATTAAGTATTATGCTTAAAAGTTAATTAAGCATAAATAGGTGATTAATTAAATATTAACCACTAATTAAAGTTCATTAGCCGTATTAATTATTCCAAATTATCTTTAAAAGCCGTAGCTTATTCCTTAGCAAAAAGGAAAGCATTTTTGTTCCTTCTCATTAAGTATTGGTACGTGGCATTATACGAAGGCTTAGGGAAGGATTAGTCATCTTAAGTTAGTTTATTTTGGGGCAAGTGTCATTAATTAGTGTAAACACCACACCATAGCATCACCACTTCATCATCATCATCCCCTCGGTTTTGGTATAAATAAGGGGTTTGGCCCGAAATTTTCCCATCTCTTTATAGCATATACACTTCGTTATAATATCTGAGGCTAGAGAGTGAGGGAGATCGAAAATTTCCATCCAAGCAAGAAGCTACCGCACGCACGACAATATCTTACCGCACACGGACACGCGCACGCGAGGACTAAGGGAGGTTACGATCAGTTTTGTGATTTCCGACGAGCACTTGAGGAGGTAAAGCCATACTCAAGCTCTTTTTATGATAATAAGTTCATATAAGGTAGAATTGTTCAGCTCATGTTTCAAGATTTCATAGATATGTCATGATAGGTTCGGTTATGCCTAGTTAGATCATGATCGAGTAACTTCTTGTTTTGTCCGGCAACTCATGAACAATTCAAGTTTATTTGATCAGTTTAAATCATTTTATACTCAGTTACTTCATGTTGGTCGAAGAAAAATATCGTTTATCCCCTGAATTGGCTCAAAGCCGTCGCCAGCGCACGTCGCGCATGGCCACATGCCGTCGCCAGCGCACGTCGCCACCGCACGTCGCGCATGGCCACAACTAGAAACCCTCGATGCCTCCGGCGCGAACTTTTGCCTCCGGCTGAAGCTGCATGGCACTGACACTGACACTGACACTCCCCAAAACGGATGTGGGAAGTGCATCGATCGCCTGAAGCTGCACCTGGCCAAACTCCTTAATCAACAGACTCTGCTGAGTAATGACGTACGTCAAGTCACCCCTCACCTTTCGGCTTAGGGCATCTGTGACGACGTTCGCCTTTCCCGGATGATACTGAATCGAGCAACCGTAATCCTTGACGAGCTCGAGCCAACGGTGCTGTCTCATATTAAGCTCCTTCTGCGTGAAGATGTACTGCAGGCTCTTATGATCTGTGAAAATCTCGCAATGACCGCCGTAAAGATAGTGTCGCCAAATCTTGAGAGCATGAACAACGACAGCTAACTCCAAGTCGTGGGTCGAATAATTCTGTTCGTGCGGCTTAAGCTGACGTGAAGCATACGCGACGACCTGGCCATCCTGCATAAGGACACATCCCAAACCCTGTATCGAAGCATCACTGAAGATGGTGAAACTCCGAGAAGGATCGGGAATAGTCAACACCGGTGCTGAAGTTAATCTCTTCTTGAGCTCCTGAAAGCTCGCCTCACAACGATCAGTCCACTCGAACCTCATAGACTTCCTCGTCAGCTGGGATAGAGGGAGGGCAATTTTAGAAAAGCCCTCAATAAACCTGCGATAATAACCAGCCGAACCGAGAAAACTGCGATCCTCGGATGGACTCCTCGGTGTCGACCAGTTCTGAACAGCTGAGACCTTGGAAGGATCCACCTCGATACCTGCCTGAGTAATCACATGACCCAGAAAGGATACTCACTGGAGCCAAAACTCGCATTTGGAGAATTTTGCAAACAACTTTTCTCGTCTGAGGGTCTCGAGAACCACCCTTAGATGCTCCTCGTGCTCCTTCTGGCTCTTCTAGTAGATAAGAATATCGTCAATAAAGACAATAACGAACTGATCGAGGTAGGGATGGAAAATACGGTTCATGAGGTCCATGAAAACTGCTGGAGCATTGCTGAGACCGAATGGCATGACGACAAACTCGTAATGGCCGTAACGAGTCCTGAAAGCGGTCTTAGCGATATCTGATTCCTTAATCTTCAGCTGGTGGTAGCCTGATCGTAAATCAATCTTTAGAATACACAGGCTCCCCTCAACTGATCAAATAAGTTGTCGATCCTGGGAAGCGGATACTTGTTCTTGATCGGCAACCGGTTAAGATCCCGGTAGTCGATACACATGCGCATGGATCTGTCCTTCTTCTTGACAAAGAGAACGGGTGCTCCCCAAGGTGACACGTTCGGCCGGATGAAACCGAGTCGTAACAGCTCCTGAATCTGCGCCTTAAGCTCTTGCAACTCCTTTGGCGCCATATGGTATGGGGTTTTGGATACTGGACCGGCTCCTGGAATCAGATCGATAGAGAACTCCACCTGTCGGTTAGGCGGCCCTCCTGGAAGCTCGTCTGGGAACACGTCCACAAACTCACGAACAACTGGAACATCTTGAGGTGATCGTGCTTTCTGAGAACCATCGACAAGACTCACCAGATAACCCTGGCAGTTGCCTCGTCGCAGTAACTTAGTGGCTTTCGCCATCGACACAACATGAGGTAAGGAACGATTCTTGCTGCCAAAGAAGATAATCGAATAGTCTCCCGAAAGATAGAGAGTAATCTCCCGGTCGTGACATCTGATATCTGCATGATAAAAGGATAGCCAATCCATTCCGAGAATAAGGTCGAACTCCCTCATCTCGAGAACAAACGCGTTGGTAGACAATGAACGACCACCGATGGAAAGGCTAAGATCTGAAGCTTTAGCTGAAGTCACTATCTTTCGTCCCGAGGCTAGACTCACCTCGAGAGGATCGACAGCGATAACGGCATGAACTCCGATGGCATCAAGACATCGTCGTGAAATGTATGAATGCGTTGCTCTAGTATCGAACAAAGCGAAAACAGGAATATCATTAAGCACAACCATCCCTGACATAGTACCTGGCTGCTGTGCTGCCTCGGCCTGATCGACCGCGTAGACTCGGGCCTGCTGTCTGCCCCTCTGCTGCTGCTGCTGAGGTGGCCTCTGCACCTGCTGACGTGGCTGCTGCTGCTGTGGCGGCTGCTGAGGCTGCTGGGGCTGCTGCTGAAGTCTCTTCGGACAGCGACTCACAAAATGTCCAGGCTCGTGGCAGTAGTAGCAAATGTCCTGACCCATGTGGCACTCTCCTCGATGAAGTCGTCCGCAAGTCAGGCACGGTGGAACCTGCTGCTGCCTCTGTCGGGTCCTCCTGTCAGTCTGTGCGCCCTTTCCCTTCCTCTTCTTCTCCTTTGCCGGCTGAGCAGCTGGTAGGGCTGGTGAAGCTGTGAATGGCTGAACTGGGGCAGATGGCTGGGCACGATCACGGACAGCCTCCCTCCTAATGCTGACGTCCACCTCCTGGGCAATATAAACTGCACGAGCGTAGGTCTGAGTCCCGTGTCCCACAATGTTATGACGGTCTGCTCGGTAAAGCCCGTCGATGAACCGCTGTGCTCTCTGGGCCTCCGTGCGAACCAGGTCCAGAACGAAAGCTGCAAGTCTAGTAAACTCTCTCTCGTACTCATCAACTGTACGAGTGCCCTGCTGGAGCGATAAGAACTGACGCTTCATCTCTGCCCGATAATAAGTGGGGTAGTACTTCTCGCGGACTAGCTCCTTGAGCATATCCCACGTACATCCCGCCTTCTCACCAGATCTCTTGACGAGTTGCCAAAAATGGTCGATAAATACTGACATGAATCCTGATGAACTCTAGATTCATATCGGAAGATACTTATTTCTAGAGTCATGAATATACTGAATTCTAGAGTCATATCTGAACTCTAATGTTTGAACCTGATTCGAGCATCTTAACTAAAGTCCTGATCCATAATTCTGAGCATAGGCAAAGTAATATGTTTATAACTAAAAACATAAATCAGCACTTACCTGTAGTCGGCGGGGCGTGAGCATGACAGTTCAGGTTTTTTTCTGAAAATATTTGACTGATAAACCTTTCAGAGACGCAGAAACATGCTCTGATACCATTTGTAACACCCCGCCTTATCATGAAATCAGAGTGCGAAAATTTTGCAAAGTTATTGAAAAATATAATCTTTTACTTTGCGAAAACTGATTCGGGGTGCTACCGTAAAAACGTAATTTATTTTGGAAAACCGTTATATTAATTTTTAATAAAATCATACGGTTTACTGAAAGCATAATTTTTCCAAAAGTCCGGTCAAAATGTAAGTTCATTAACGTCAAAGTCAGCGGAAACGTAAAATCGTCATAATATATACACAGTCAAAACATAAAAGTCCTGAAGCCTCTGTCATCTCACGATCCCGTCCTGACCTGAAAAACATGATAAAAGTGGGAAGTGAGCACTATGACACTGTGCTCCGTGGAAACTCATACTAATGTAAACATTGAAAATAATAACAACATCATGATCTTGGCATATACATAACCTGAACATGAAACCGGTAATAACATGAACATGAATTTGATATCGTCACGTGAACGTGAACCATGACCGTTACCTCATCTGCAGGCACAAACTAATGCTGGACACCATGTGCACACTCTAGTGGGCAGACTAGGGCCACTAGAACCCAGAATGGACTGGCGACCATTCCGAGCGGATACATGACATGAAATACATACCTCAAACATGGTACCGTAATTATAATCAATGTAGTACATAGTTTGAGTCCCCACCTGATCCGTGAAAGTAAAAGTAGTGCTGATACTCGTGACTTGATCAAATTGAAATATTATATAAACAATTACTAATGACTATGCTCAGACTGTTAACTTAACTGATTAATTATGTTAAGATGCTCTACTAAATCTGACATAATACTTGGACTTAACCGGAATAACCGGAACTGGTTTGACATGATCTGATCGGTCATGAACTTACTGAACTAAACAGAACCTGGAATATTAACTGAAAATATCATTAAAATCGTGAACCGGGGCTGAAACCATAACGTACGGACCGAACCGGTAAAAATGGGACTGAACTGGTCCAGCCGATC
>CACSLK010006106.1:3187609-3202098 GCA_902706635.1 Striga hermonthica
GGCCGAACCAACGCCCGACTGCCCGGTTCAGCCGACCGGCAGTCCGGTCTAGACCGATTCAGACCGGCTGGACCGGTTCAGTCCGTATGTTATAGATTCAGTCCCGGTTCTTGATTTCAGTATCATTTTCAATTAAAATTCCGGGTTCAGTTGAGTTCAGTTCCGTACTTAACCGGTTCCAGCTATACCGATTGTCCGGATATCATGTTAAGTCGAGTAGAGCATCTTAGCATAATTAATAAGTTAATTTATCAGGCTGAGCATAGTCTTTAGTAATTGTTTATATTATTTTCAATTTGATCAGGCATCAGCACTATCTGCATTTTCAGCATTTTAGGTGGGAACTCAGACTAAGTACTACATTGATTATAATATCGCTACCATGGTTGTGGTATGTATATTCAGTATCCGCTCGGAATGGTCGCCGGTCCATTCTGGGTTCTAGTGTCCCTAATCTGCCCACTAGAGTGTGCACATGGTGTACGGTATTAGTTTGTGCTGGCAGATGTTCAGTTTCAGACACGTGACTTATGTCACGAGATCAGTATCAGATTATTCAGACCGGTATCAGATATCAGTTCAGTTTCAGTTCAGTTATATATACCAGGATCATGATATTGTTATTATTTTCACTGTTTTACTTTAGTATGGGTTTCCACGGAGCACAGTGTTTTAGTGCTCACGTCCCACATATTTCATGTTTTTCAGGTCACGGAGTCGGGGACGAGGAGTGAGCTGAAGAGCTGTTCAGGACATTTGTTTTGTTATGTATAAACTATGTTTGGCCATGCTACCTTTCCGCTAAAACTTTCAGTACTTAAACTCAGTTTTTTATCCGACTTTAGTCGGTTAGTACTTTATATAACCGTTTTTATTATCAGTTTAAAAATTAATGGTTTTTTAGTCAGATTTTCACGGTAGCACTCCGAATCAGTTTTCGCAAAATAAATATTTTATTAACTTATTCAGAAAATTTGCGAAAAATGCGTACTCTGATTGCAGTAAAAGGCGGGGTGTTACACTATGGAACATCTTATTGTCTTGGTCACAATGGCTTTGACCTTATGCAAATTAAATTTGTATTTTTTGAGATATTGATTTTTTAAGTCGATGTCGTTTCTGAAATTTGTTAAATGCATTATAAATCTTGTAGTGTTATGTATCTTCTTCGTGTTATGTATCTTCTTCGTGTTAAAATTTATAATTTTTGGAGTTGAATTGCTAGGGTAAATAATTAAATGTTCGTTTCTGCTGAATCTTCCAAAAATCATATAAAATCAAATTTTTATTATAAATGCAAACTTAGTTATTGTGCTTATTTTATGTGATATTTGATCCAGTAGAAATATCAGAAAAGTTTTGATTCAATAAGTTGTATTTTTGGTAAGATCATGTTTTTTGCTGAATCTCGTAAATTTTTTTATAAATCCATGTACATTGTTTATGCTCGATATTTCTATGTGATACTCCCAGCATGTTGTAGTTTATGGCATAAAATTTGTAGATCCTGAATCACCCTTTTGGTCCGTCAATAAATTCGTGAGTGTTTTTGCTGTCATTTCGTGTTATTTTTATAAAATAGCATATATATTTGTTGAGGCTGAAACTTGGTAAATTGTCATTGTCCAGCATGTAATATCATGTCTTAAAACGTTAGATTAAAATTCGATAGTATGGCTGGTCTTCTTGGTAACATGCTCCATTTGTCCGAATTTCTCAAATATATTTCATATAGTTCAAGTGTAAAATTTTGGGTAAATCTTTTTATATGATGTTCTTTGATGCTGAATAATATGTGTGTAAATTTTGGAGTCAAACTCTCGGGTAGTCGTTGAGGAAAACCCGATAAGGGGTGATGCCGGCCAGCAGGCGCCCAACAACGCCGGAAGAGAGTGTGCCTAAGTCCGTGAACCGACCTCCGGACTTGTTTCCCCAACCTTTGACCATAGTTGTCCTTTGACTGTTTATTTAACTTGGTCAACCATTATTTTATTATTATATGGCTTCCCCATACTTGGTTCTGAGTCGAGTCAAATGTTCCATAAGTCCAGGAGAAACATAGTTGAAATGTTTCAACTAAGTTTAAGTGTTCATTGGATTATTAGTAATCGAGTATCTTGATTTCGTGTAGGTGTTTTGAGGAGTTGACCTCATCACTTATCAGAGCCTCGCCTTTGTGTTATTCGCTGCTTCCATGTGGGTACAGTTTGTGTATCTATATATATCGTATTTTGTTATTTCATATAAATGTTCGTTTAGATGACTTTAGTATGCCTGAGAACCCTAGTCTAGTGTGCTACACCGCCAGGGGCATCTCCCCTTTAGTGCCTTTGACGAATGCATAAACAGTGAGAGGTCACTGAACCGTTTACCTAGTTGGGAGGCGACGCCCTGAACCGTTTCCCTCGTCGGGAGGGGAAAAACAGCTCCACTGTCTCCCAGAAAGGATCCCATTGCCTATGTCGACCTAAAGAGGGAAGGTTTCCGGTTACTTTCTTGTCGATGTCTGATCGGAAGGTTGTTGTATGTACATAGGAGATTTGCGATAGGGCCGGATAGGGAGATAGACTTGGATTCTATGCATACTCTATTTATGGTTTTGGATCTTTATGCGAGATAGACTTATGCGATATTGGTGAGCATAGTGGTTTTGCGCACCCCCATTGTTTGTTTTGTCCTCTTGTTTCCTCTTCCTATCTTTAGGTTGAGCAATGTTGGCGGCGGCAGCGAGAGAAGAACAAGTGGTGGTCATTGGATTGTCATGTCCTTGCTTCCGCTTTATTACCTATGTTGGATTATTATTTTTGGATTATGATTTTCCGCTTAAATTAATTTGAATATGTTGATTGGATCATTGGATCATGTTGAATCTATTGGTTGGGTTTTGGAACTTATAATAACTTGGTTTGATTATTTATGATCGTTTGTATGTATGTGTAGGCTTCTTGTGGTTGTACTTATTTGTCTATTTTGTTGGTAGTTTAGTAGCGCCCGTTAAGTTTTATAAGTTTTCAGATTGAGAATTTTGAAAAATTTACTCTGATTTTTATAAATAAATTTGGTTAACTCTGTAAAATAAAACGGGGTGTTACAATATGGTATCAGAGCTAGTCTGCGTTTTTGTAGACTATCTCTAAGTGTTAGCGTATAATGACTAGTGACCACCCCCTTTCGTCTCTCTGCGCCAGCTCCAGGTATGAGTTTTGAAGTTTTGTTTATCTTATATGGGGCTTAGGACTATCCACTTTTGTTGTAATTCGAATTCTAGTGTTTATTGGGTAAACTCTAGTCGCATTTGGGATTAGTTATGAACCTTAGAAATTTCTCTCTATAAGTTTTGAGTTAGCACCTTGTGCGAGCTATCTCGTCGATGGATGAGATTTGCGTTATGCACCATAGCTTTCTGGTGACCAACATCAGGATGCCTTATTAAGATTAGACTACCGAGAAGTTCCGAATGTGCGGGATCACTCAAACATCTGGGTCAACTGACAAGTAGACCGGAAGAGCAGTGGTGGAATCCTATCATTGGAGTACGATGATTGTGATTTAAAGCTTCGAAAGAGTTGTCAACCAATGCCGAAGAGCTCTGTTGATCGATGGAGTGTTGCTAACAAGACTCTCGAGGATGGCAAGACCTCGAGGAAAGCAGTGGCTACTGTTACTACGTGGGTTACGAGCGTTGACCGCGAAATCTGCAGTTGATGGGATAACCCCCTAAACTCAAGTGGATCCAGCGTACTATTTACGCGGAGTCCTAACTTGACCATTCTATTATCGTTCTCTATACCGACTACTGGCATTGAGGCAAGAAGTGGATCGTGCCGTTTCATTCCAGTGCGAATGAAGGAGAATCAGCACAGAGGAATATTTTCCTTGGAACTGTGCGATTTGATGGAGAAGGAGATTGGTGACCTACACCAGAGAGGATCAACGACAGACGAATGTAATTGAACCCTCACATGGATGAACTCTTCTACTCGACATTTGGTCAATACAAAGGAAGTATTCCATGAGTATGCTCTGACTTAAGATGAGGATGAACTGAGCAAGGACTGGACGACTGACCAGGAAATCGAGATCGTGTGTTGTCTATTTATCTTTTCATTTTCCGTGTTTTATCTTTTAAATTGTTGTGCAATTCTTATATTTGATACTTAGAACTAACTTTGTTTAGAGACTTTGTGTACACATAAGGATAAGCATATTCGTTTCCTGCTAAACCTTGTTTGTCGCAAGGTTTGTGATTTTAGTTTGCGATAAACTCTGAGTCCGTGCGCTCGAGAACGCAAAGGTCGGCGTAAGCCACTATAGTATATTGACCTGGAGGCCAGCGACGGTCATTTATCTTGTTGTGATTGAATCGTATGTCGCATCTAAAATAGTTTTCCCCGATCGGGAGGCGTTGACTAATTCGAGGAAGGTATTATATCTTCAAGGATTTTGAAGGATCTTTTAAGGAGGGTAGTCGAGCCTGGAAAAAGTGCATTATGAAGCGTATAGCCGCTTATATTCTCGAACTTGCGTTTCATTGTAAACTTTGACAAGTTTAATTTTTTTACTTCTTTTTGGCCTTCGAGAAAAATCTTTCACTTTTTCACTTGTGCAAAAACCTTTGAAAACCCTTGTCTTAGTTTTCTTGTTCCCTTGGAGTTTCGAGATCAAGTTTTGCGACCTGACTAAGACAAGTGTTCCAGCTTTCTGCTTGTCTTATATCATTCTTTTAGTTGTATTTGGGTATTCCGTTCATCTGAATCAATTTATTTTTATCGTAATCGAGGACAATTGGACCATTTATGAGACACACCAATCATTAGGATGCACCGAGGAGTAGTTCAGAGGGTCAACAAAGGAGGCCACCAGAGGATCAAGGCGAGTTACAACCAACTTGGACACCGGAGGAGCCGATCTGTTCATGGAAAAGAATGCTGCACATCGACAACCGTAAACCTAACCGATGGACGAAGAAGGATTGTCAACTGCTATCACGAGGTGAAGTCTGAATCAATCATCTGAAGACAACTGCAAAATCATTGAAGACCGATACGAGACCCGATATACCGTTACAGAAGATCGAGGAGTCGATGTATCAAACGGGCTCTGGAACCCGATGAGAATATCTGCTGTAACACCCCGCCTTGACATGAAAAATCATAGTGCATTTTTCGCAATGTTTTTCAAAATAAAAACATTTCATTTGCAAAATACTGATTCGGAGTGCTACCATAAAACATGACTTTACGTGAAAACCGTTACTTTAGTTTTAAAGAAAATAGAACGGTTTATCATAACATAATAACCTACTGAAAATCGGATCAAAATCTAAGTTTGTAAACAGTCGTAATCAACAGAAAAACGTAGCGTCGCCAAAACATTTTTAAACATATAACCAAAATCCTGAACCGAATGCCAGCTCACTCCTCGGCTCCGACCCTGTATCCTGAAAAACATGAAAAATGTGGGGCGTGAGCACTAAATCCACTGTGCTCCGCAGAAACTCATATTAAAGTAAACAGTGAAAATAATTACAATATCATGATCCTGTCATATATAACTGAACTGAATTGAAACCGGTACTGAATAAGCATGATCTGATGCTGATATCGTGATAATCATCACATGACTGATACCTGAACATCTACCAGCATAAAAATGCCGAACACCATGTGCACACTCTAGTGGGCAGACTAAGGCCACTAGACCCCAAAATGGACCGGCGACCATTACGAACGAATACCTCAAACATGGTAGGATAATTATAATCAATGTAATACCCAGTCTGAGTCCCCACCTGAACTGCTGGTCTGAAAATGTAAGTGCTGATCATCTGCAAACTGTGACATATATAAACAAATACTAAGTACTATGCTCAAATTTATTAAAATATAACAGATGCTCGACTGGAACTGATGACTTAACTGGACTTATTGACATAAACTAGGGCTGAACATAGACTGACTTGAAACTGAAATTAACTGGGATTACTGGACTGGACTGACTGAACTAATAAGTGAAATTATTGAACTGGATTGGCTGAACGGATAACTTAACTGATTTTATTGAACTGACTGACTGGACCTGGAATTTAATTGGAATATCTGACATAACTTGGACTGGATCAAAATAATATTAAAACATAGCAATAACCGGTCCGAACCAGCCGGTTCATTGGCTGGCCGGACCGTCGTCTCACTGTGGCCGGGCGGTCGGCCGCTGGCTTGGGCCAACTGGCTTGGTCCCGCACTAGGCCCACCAATTCCCGGGCACGGTCACTGGCATGGATTAGCACGGCCTGGATGCTACCGGGCCTTGCTGAGCTCAACTGAGCATGATCGTACGCTCGGCTAGGCGTGGGCTGCGCGCTGCCGGGCGCTGCTGGCATGGCTGGGGACAGCTAAGTGCAACCGTGCACGCTGGCGTGCTACTAGGGACGGCCGACGTTGCTGGACATAGCTGGATGCTATCGGCGCTAACCCGTGTACCACTAGACTCATGACATGGCTTGGACTCGTGGCTTGACAATAAAGCGTTGTCGGGCGCTGTGGGCGCCGACACTTGCGCGACTGGGTACTTCCGGGAGCTACCGAGCATCCTGACAGGCAACTGAGTATGTGGACGCACAGACTGCGCTGGCTAACGTGAACTGGTACCGCACGGGCGCTGCCGGGCGACCCTAACGGCACACGACGCTCAGGCATGCTGTCGGGCACAGCCCAAGGCCGACTGGCGTGCGTTTGAACGCACTAACATGTGCTGGGACGTGTCGGCGTGCTCGAGGCACTAACCGACTATCGACTGCTGCAAGTAGCGGCTGTACGCGACGCCCAGTTGGGCTTACGCACAATACTTGCTTGACCCCGGACTGACTGCCGGTACGCTGTGACCGCTAAGTGCGGCCAGCGTAACCACGACCGACCCTTGTCGGTCGTCCGACGCTTTCCTCCGACCACATTAACATAGAAGAACATGACTTAACATGGCATGAACAAAACACATAACTTGCTCAAAGGATCATGAACATAACTTTGTTCGACCGACGAGACGTGGACGGCCATGGCGTGCGCTACGTGCGCGGCCTACGGCTTTCGCCAATCCCTCGACCAAACAACAATTCATCTCGACAACCATTACTTAACTGAACATGGAATGTCATATAATGTCCGAATAAACATGAATTGCTCGGGAGTTGGCTGATAGAGTTGAATATGGCTCGAAACGACCTACAAGGCACGTTCGAGCGTACATGGCATTTTAACACGAACCGTTCTACATTCTTATCATATGGTCTTGATAAAATGAACACATAAATACTTAAAGATATTGACATGGAGTTACCCTTGCAATTGGACATGAAATGACATAACTGAGATCAACATGATACTTAACATAAACTTAGACACATGATATGAGCTTCATCTTCTAACAATAATCATATAAACATTATGAGAGGTCATAAGGATTATACCTTTCTGATAGCTCAACAAATTAAATGAGACTTTCATGACCTAGCTTGAAAACGTGCTTGCGTGCAATTCCTTCCTCTTAATAGTAGTTTGGTAATAATTAATATATGCTAGTCTCTCACTTATCACTTGGTGTTTGTATGACAATCCTTTTCGTAACATCCGTATAAATAACGGAAGGGAGATTGAAGTGAAAATGCTATGGAAAGCTATGGCCAATAAGCTTGTGCTACTTGTCTTATGGTGGGGCGTTTGGTGGCTTTTATGAGCTAGGTGGCCTATGGAAACATGGCTTAGTCATCACCTCTTGCTTACATGAATGCCACACGAGTTAATTAGAAATGATAAGGTTCACGTGGAGTTTGCCCACCAATCTCTCGGCAATTAAAATAAAACATGACTTAGACATTGATTAAAGATGATTGGTTAAAGTTCATGAAAAAAAATACTTATAACATTCAGCTATTACATTAACCATGGCTTAATCATGACTTATACTATGCTAATGGGAAAATTAGGTCAGGAATTAACTTATAGTACATTAAAATTATTCCGAGCATAGACATGACTTCAAAAATTAATTCAAATATTCTTGACTTGGACGATTAATATGAATATTGATATTTCGAATAATTCGTCAACTTAACTTATTAATTCCGAACTCATTAATTAATTAAATGAATCGGAATTCAATCAAAAAACTCATTCGATTACTGGAATAATTAAACCGAATACCTTATCGACTAATAGTCGAACTTTAACTGAAACTGAATAATTAGCTTGAACTCAACTTTTGACGATTAATCGAATATTCTCAATTTAATTAATACGTTAACATTGGAATAATTAATCCCAACTTGCTGACATTCATTTATTAGATAAACGGACTGGAATGAACTACTATCATTAGCTCGGTTAATAAATAAAATTAATCGGATATTATTTCGACTTAACGTCGAACTTGAAACTTAACTAGCTGAATAACTTAGACTTGTACATTAACATGAATAATTATTAACAAAGGCTAGCTTTTATTTAAAAGCTAGTATTTTCCTTTATTAATAAAATACGGGGCGTTACAATCCACCCCCTTAAAATATTTCCGTCCCCGGAAATACTAAACTGAACATGCAAGCTTAACTCAAAGCTTATACTTACTGCTGACATAACTGAGAATTCAGCAATGAATACTGAACATTAGACTTTGATCTTAACTGAAGAATCATCAATTCACAGTGAATTGTTGATTAATACTGGCTGAGAATGGACACTTTTCTGAATACAAGTGTTCCACTGATTATACATGACATAAAAAGCATAATTTTTTTAGGGTACTGGTCATCACCTCCTGGCTAATTGTTGATCTTCGGTCTGAACGTTGGTTGTGGAACCCAAATTGTTGGTACACACGGAAAATTTCAGAGATATGCACATGTACAAATGAGGATAACTAGTAGTCTCGGTAACTACCTTTCATGAACATCTACTCGATAACGCGACACATTGTTCGCGGCACATTGCAATGCAACACACCTGCTCCTCATCAAGTGAGTGCGGCACGCCTGCATGCAGCACCTGGCGATTATTGCACCTGCGACGTCGATGTAGTCTGTATAGCTGATCATATCTGTATCTCAAGCTAGTAACCTCAATGTACTATAATGCTAAGTCTCCGTGATCTTCCAGTGTACTGTGACTCAGACATGACATCCTTCTCTTCTTGTGACATGCGTCCTTGAATGGAAAGCTCTGGTTCGTCTCCACAGTGTTGTTGATGTTGTTGATTGGTCCTTCTCCGTCGTGTTGTATGTCAACATGTTGTACCTGCAACTGTTTACCTTTCCTGAGGTCAAACTTAATCTCAAGAAAAGTCTATCATGAACTAATCTTTCCTGCGAATTCTCAAATTTTCTAAATTCGAGAATCGAGGCACTTAATATACTTGAAATGACTGATAAGTCTTGCCTTATTAGACAGACCATCCTCGACTTTGACATGACTTGGCCTCAACATTCACACAACTGGATAATCCTTATTTGGTCTTAACATGACTATATAACCCTTACTTGAACTCTGGAAGTTATCCCGAGACAATTAATTGGTCACCTCGGAAATTGGAACATGGCATTTACTGACTTACTGTGGCTTGATAAGGTTCGACTTCAAGTTTCCAGGTAAATTTAGAGTAATGATTTGTAATTCAAACCTCCACACTTGCCCTGGCTTAGTAACTATTATACGTCGACCTTAAACTCATGAACATTGACTTTAAATCGTGAACATTGACTCATGACTATGTACTATATAGGGCTGCCCCAGTATCAACTGTTCCCGCAAGTATAAAAGAAATAACTGATCTTGAGCTTTGAAAACCATAACTTAGAATATCAAACTGATAGAATACATGACATAACTGACTTTAAAGGTTGTTATTACATGAAATCATACTGTTCTGGTCCTAGCTTCAAGCCCCCATGGTATACCTGGCTGAGTGGCTCTTATTTCAAGCCTCCATTGTATCCCGGAATATTGACTCTTAGATATTGAAACCGTTATTCTGACAATGGCCTTAACAATTATAACAACCTCTTACATGAAAAATTAGCCCTGAACTTGATTTACTGATCTGACTTAGGAAATTTGAGTCTGATCCCTGATCTAACTCAAGGAATTCCTCCCTGGAATGTGCCAACTGGTTGGCAAAAATGACAATTTGATAGAAAAATGTCCGAGGAGCATGATTGCTAAGATTTGTACAACATAAGTGCTTGCAAATCTCTTGACGAGTCGTTAACTTGACCTGAATAAATCTAGAATTTAATCTAGAGTTCTCAAACTTAGCCCCTTTCTAAGGTTCTGAATTCTGATTCGAGCATCCTTACTGATTCTAAGATCAGATATTTGTCATTGTACTGAGCATAGACATAGTAATTTGTTTATAAAAGTTTTAAATCAGCACTTACCTGGTAGTTGGTGAGGCGTGAGCGTGGCGTGGTCGGGTTTTCTGAAAACTTTCTGACTCACTGAAGTATTCAGATACACAAAAACGTGCTCTGATACCATCTGTAACACCCCGCCTTGACATGAAAAATCAGAGTGCGTTTTTCGCAAAGTTTTTCAAAATAAAAACATTTAATTTGCGAAATACTGATTCGGAGTGCTACCATAAAACATGACTTTACCTGAAAACCATTACTTTAGTTTTAAGGAAAATAAAATAGTTTATCAAAACATAATAATCGACTGAAAATCGTATCAAAAGCTAAGTTTGGCAAACAGTCGTAATCAGCGAAAAAACGTAACGTAGCATCGCCAAAACATTTTTAAACATACAACCAAAATCCTGAACCGACTGCCAGCTCACTCCTCGGCTCCGACCCAGTGACCTGAAAAACATGAAAAATGTAGGGCGTGAGCACTAAATCCACTGTGCTCCGAAGAAACTCATACTAAAGTAAAGAGTGAAAATAATTACAATATCATGATCCTGGCATATATAACTGAACTGAACTGAAACTGGTACTAAGTAAGCATGATCTGATACTGATATCGTGATAATCATCACCTGACTGATACCTGAACATCTGCCAGCATAAAAATGTCGGACACCATGTGCACACTCTAGTGGGCAGACTAAGGCCACTAGAACCCAGAATGGACCGGCGACCATTCCGAGCGGATACTGATAATACATACCTTAAACATGGTAGGATAATTATAATCAATGTAATACCCAGTCTGAGTCCCAACCTGAACTGCTGGTCTGAAAATGTATGTGCTGATCATCTGCAAACTGTGAAATATATAAACAAATACTAAGTACTATGCTCATATTTATTAAAATAGTTGTTAAGATGCTCGACTGGAACTGATGACTTAACTGGACTTATTGACATGAACTAGGGCTCAACATAGACTGACTTGAAACTAAAATTAACTGGGATTACTGGACTGGACTGACTGAACTAATAACTGAAATTATTGAACTGGACTGGCTGAATGGATAACTTAACTGATTTTACTGAACTGACTGACTGGACCAGGAATTCAACTGGAGTATCTGACATAACATGGAATGGATCAAAATAATATTAAAACATAACAATAACGGTCTAAACCAGCCGGTTCATTGGCTGGCCGGACCGTCGACTCACTGTGGTGGGGCGGTCGGCCGCTGGCTTGGGCCAACCGGCTTGGTCCCGCGCTGGGCCCACCAATTCCTGGGCACAGTCACTGGCATGGATTAGCACGGCCTGTATGCTACTGGGCCTTGCTGAGCTCAACTAAGCATGATCGCACGCTCGGCTAGGCGCGGGCTGTCGGGCGCTGCTAGCATGGCTGGGCACAGCTAAGTGCAACCGTGCACGCTGGCGTGCTACTAGGCACGGCCGGCGTTGCTGGACATAGCTGGACGCTATCGGCGCTAACCCGTGTACCACTGGACTCATGACATGGCCTGGACTCATGGCTTGACAATAAAGCGTTGTCGGGCGCTGTGGGCGCCGACACTTGCGCGATTGGGTACTGTCGAGAGCTACCGAGTATCCCTACAGGCAACTGAGTATGTGGAAGCACGGACTGGCGCTGACTGACGTGAACTGGTACCGCACGGGCGCTGCCGGGCGACCCTAACGGCACATGATGATCAGGCGTGCTGTCGGGCACTGCCCAAGGCCGACTGGCGTGCGTTTGAATGCACTAACATGTGTTGGGACGTGTCAGCGTGCTCGGGGCACTAACCGACTATCGACTGCTGCAAGTAGCGGTTGTACGCGACGCCCGGTTGGGCTTATGCACAATACTTGCTCGACCCCGGACTCACTGCCGGTACGCTGTGACCGCTATGTGCAGCCAGCGTAACCACGGCCGGCCCTTGCCGACCGTCCGGCGCTTTCCTGCGACAACATTAACATAGAAGAACATGACTTAACATGGCATGAACAAAACACATAACTTGCTCAAAGGATCATGAACATAACTTAGTTCGACCGATGAGACACGGACGGTCGTGGCGTGCGCTACGTGCGCGGCCTACGGCTTTGGCCAATCACTCGACCAAACGACAACTCATCTCGACAACCATTACTTAACTGAACATGGAATGACATATAATGTCCGAATAAACATGAATTGCTTGGGAGTTAACGGATAGAGTTGAATATGGCTCGAAATGACCTACAAGGCACGTTCGAGCATACATGGCATTTTAACACGAACCGTTCTACATGTTTATCATATGGTCTTGATAAAATGAACACATAAATACTTAATGATATTGACATGGAGTTACCCTTGCAATTGGACATGAAATGACATAACCGAGATCAACATGATACTTAACATAAACTTAGACACATGATATGAGCTTCATCTTCTAAAAATAATCATATAAACATTATAAGAGGTCATAAGGATTATACCTTTCTGATAGCTCAACAAATTAAATGAGACTTTCATGACCTAGCTTGAAAACGTGCTTGCGTGCAATTCCTTCCTCTTAATAGTACTTTGGTAATAATTAATATATGCTAGTCTCTCACTTAACACTTGGTGTTTGTATGACAATCCTTTTTGTGACATCCGTATAAATAACGGAAGGGAGATTGAAGTGAAAATGCTATAGAAAGCTATGGCCAATAAGCTTGTGCTACTTGTCTTATGGTGGGGCGTTTGGTCGCTTTTATGAGCTAGGTGGCCTATGGAGACATGGCTTAGTCATCACCTCTTGCTTACATGAATGCCACACAAGTTAATTAGAAATGATAAGGTTCACGTGGAGTTTGCCCACCAATGTCTCGGCAATTAAAATAAAACATGACTTAGACATTGATTAAAGATGATTGGTTAAAGTTCATGAAAAAAAATACTTATAACATTCAACTATTACATTAATCATGGCTTAATCATGACTTATACTATGCTAATGGGAAAATTAGGTCATGAATTAACTTATAGTACATTAAAATTATTCCGAGCATAGACATGACTTCAAAAATTAATTCGAATATTCTTGACTATGACGTTTAATCCGAATATTGATATTTCGAATAATTCGTCAACTTAACTTATTAATTCCGAACTCATTAATTAATTATATGAATTGGAATTAAATCTAAAAACTCATTCAGTTACTGAAATAATTAAACCGAATACCTTATCGATTAATAGTCGAACTTTAACTGAAACTGTATAATTAGCTTGAACTCAACTTTTGACGATTAATCGAATATTCTCAATTTAATTAATACATTAACATTGGAATAATTAATCCCAAGTTGCTGACATCCATTTATTAGATAAACGGACTGAAATGAATTGCTATCATTAGTGCGGTTAATAAATAAAATTAACCGGATATTCTTACGACTTAACGTCGAACTTGAAACTTAACTAGCTGAATAACTTAGACTTAAACATTAACATGAATAATTATTAACAAAGGCTCGCTTTTATTTAAAAGCTAGTATTTTCCTTTATTAATAAAATACGGGGCGTTACATCTGCAATCAAATAGTGATTCATTCCATACTACGTAATGTAATGGCGACTGCGACGGAATGTCTAGTTGTAATCCTACAGCTGTTGGTGTTATATACTTAAGCTTTGCTTTAGTGGATATTACACTTGTTATTCTTTGATGAATGAGAATTATGTTTGGTTAAATGAGTTCCACGTTCTGTTGTTTTGCATGTAGATATGTGGGTCGTCATCGGGCGTACCGGAGATCACTTATCAGTTACTTGCAAAACAAGAATCGTTGGTTCACAACCTAGATGGAATTGAACAACCCATCGGAACGGTTGTAGTGTCAACTACGGTTTGTCTTGACCGATTAGTTGCGCTAGTACATTAATGTATTGAACAGGATCCCAGAGAGGGATGTTCGTTTTATACTAATCGTCGTAAACGAACTAGGCCTCAGTTAATTATTGCGTGCTCTTAACCCGTAAGATATTAAATAGGCATGTGCATTGGGTATTGACATTGTGTGTTCGATGTGCTATTAGGATATTTACGGTCACCATG
>CACSLK010006106.1:3261168-3275157 GCA_902706635.1 Striga hermonthica
TAATTGTGGGGTTGCTCCACAGTATTAATATATTAGAAGCCCTTATCCTATTCTCCTTAGGGTCCCTACTGTAGCTCTATATATACAGCATTAGGCTCATGGAAAAGAACAATGAGAACAATCCCATAACTTGGGAATTGCGTCCAGCCCTCTCTCTCTCTCTCTTCCAAGGAGTTCTTCTATTTCTTGTGTTCCACTGGTTCAAGATCTAGAAAGCTGTTTGAGAATACAGTAGAAGATCTTAAGGTATATAGAGATTCCAATCTTACATCCAAACCGGAGACCAAAACCAGCAAGTGACCATACCACGACGACCAGGACGACGAGACGAAGAGATCGCCGTCGAGATCGCCGCCAACTGCCGCCGGACGCGCCGCCACGCGCCGCCGCAAGGAGGCAGTCGCCAGAGTTTGTCGTCGCGCGTGAGAGCGCGTGAGAGGGCCGATTTCCGATCGATCAACGCCGTTGACTTCGCCGTGACATCAGCTTTCCGGATTGGTCAAGTTTGTTCGATTCCGAGAAGATTTGATTTGCGGTCAACTGTCCGGGCCAGCCAGATCTACATAAATTTTAAGCAGTAAGTTTTCTTCATCAAACCTTTAGATCCGTTGCGCATAGGTTTATGTTGAATGTTTGTCTGTGATTTGTGCATATCGAGATCCTCATATGTCCCAACATGGAGGACCCGTCCCAGACAATATCCAGAATGCCCATCCTGCGGGAAACACCATCGTGGAGAATGCCTCGTGGGCCATAATGTTTGTTTCTTTTGCCGCCAGCCAGGTCACTTCAGCAACAACTGTCCAGAACGACTACAACAACAACTGCAACAACGTCAACCGCCACAGCAACCTCAACAACAACAGCCCAGGCAGCAACCACCACGACCACAGCAACAGCAACGCGGCAGACAGCAGGCTCGCGTCTTTGCAGTTGACCAGAGGGAGGCCGACCAGCACCCAGGTACCATGTCCGGGATGATTATTCTTAATGATGTGCCTGTCTATGCCTTATTTGATACTGGAGCGACCCATTCTTTTATATCACGACGATGTCTCGAAGCTATTGGGGTTCGTTCCACCACCGTTGTCGATCCTCTCGAGGTGAGTTTAGCATCGGGAAGAAAGATAGTGACTGACGCTAGAGCCACCGATCTCATCCTTTCCATCGGCGACCGTATTCTAATTACTGACACTTATGTTATCGAGATGAGGGATTTTGACCTCATACTCGGTATGGATTGGCTAACTTGATTTCACGCAGATATTCGATGTTACGACCGGGAGATTACTCTTTATCTTCTGGGAGATGATCAGATCACTTATTACAGCTCCAGGACTCGTACGCTGCTGCTGGAACACGCCGACGAGTCGGTCCTACCCACGGATCGATATCGGATACCAAACATGTACATACATGATTTCGAATAAACCTAAGCATGCTTCTAAAGGACGAACAGAGATATACCTTTCTTCAAGGCTTCGATTCGATCTGAGCGATCTTCTAGTTTGTGTCCCGACCACGTTTGGACACCGGATGGACGACGATCCTCCAAAAAGTTGAAAGGAGCGGATTGCCTTTGTTCTTCTCTGAACCCCTCACGTTTCCTTCTTCCTTCTCCCACGTTGGTGTGGTGGCTGAAGACGTGAACTGATCTCTTAGGGTTTCAGAACATGGGCTTATCCCTCCTTTTATAGAGTCCTTGGGCCAGACTAGGGATCTCTTAGAAGGTATAGGGTTTGGGCTCCCTACAGGCCCAAATTCTTATGTTTAGCCCAGAACACAATTTGGCCTGTAAATATTAATTCATTCCACTAGAGAATTAATATTGCACTCCCGTCCTATCCCGAAATGAATCAGGGCTTCTATTAGACTCAATATAATTCCCCGTGTTTAAGATATCCACGTCCATTAATTATTAAAGCTTCTGACTTCTTTAATTAATTAATATCTTTTATTCCTTAAGTAGTACCACTCAACCTTATTATCGTACGGATAAAATCCACCTGCAGGGTTTATACGATAATCCTTATGAGTTCCTTAAGGGGACGTCATCAACCTGGATGTCCAGGACACGGTGCCCTAATGCTAATAAATAGATATCATGCAGATAATGTTGTTACCCAAGATATAGAGCATATTGAACCAATACTTGGCTCTCACCCATGGTAAATCAAAGTAACAAGCAAACATCCCACATATCTAAGAATCACAATTAGGGTTAAGAATTAGTAGAGTCACCGAGACCTAGGTTCTTCATGATAGTCAGAACTGAAGAACATGTCTCAACTGTGATCCATTCAATGCGACGCAGCGCACTAGTATAAACCAATAGCCAAGACAAGCTATATCCAGTTTATAGTACAACCTAACCAATAGTCATGTTCATAACTATCTCAGTTGTGAATACTATTTATATCTTATAAGGGACCGACAATGTAGTCTTCTGTGTGACTACTAACACACCACATTGTCTACAATATAAGATAATTGGACATTTAGCATACAAACAATCATAAAGAATACAACAATGTGAAAACATTTATTTCAGTCAAATGGGAAATCGAATAAATACAATCCAAAAGCTCACATAAAAGTTTGCTTTACTGTATACCCCAACAATCTCCCACTTATACTAAAGCTAAACTTTTAGTATATATAAACACATACCATAACAATTCTACCACTTATACTCAAAGTCTAGCTGCAACACATCGTAAACCAAGACCCTCTACGTGTTTCTCGAAGACATTGACAGTCAGAGTCTTCGTGAAAGGATCAGCTAGATTATCTAGCGATGCTATCTTCGTCACAACCTCATCTCCTTGTTTTACGATCTCTCGTATAAGGTGGTACTTTCTCTCGATGTGTTTACTAGCCTTATGTGCTCGGGGTTCTCTCGAGTTTGCGACTGCACCAGCGTTGTCACAATAAATTGTGATACACTTAGGCACGCTGAAAGATACCCCTAAGTCCAGTAAGAAGCTCCTGAGCCAAACAGCCTCCTTTGTTGCTTCTGAAGCAGCAACGTATTCGGCTTCCATGGTAGAATCTGCTATGCATTTCTGCTTCACACTCCTCCATGAGATCGCTCCGCCTCCAATCATAAACACATAACCCGAGGTCGACTTTCTCTTATCTCGATCAGCTTGGAAATCAGAATCTGTGTAACCCAAAGGAGTTAGACCGTCTGACTGGTAAACAAGCATATAATCTCGAGATCTTTTCAGATACTTGAGAATATGCTTTACCGCAGTCCAGTGTCCTTGACCAGGGTTAGACTGATATCTCGCAACCATGCCAACCGCATAGCAAATATCAGGTCTCGTGCACAGCATGGCATACATAAGGCTTCCTACAGCCGAAGCATAAGGAACCTTAGCCATTTCCTCTATCTCCTTTTGTGTCTTCGGACACATATCCTTAGATAGAGGAACTCCATGCCGAAAAGGTAGCAACCCTTTCTTGGAGTTATGCATGCTGAAACGAGCAATCACACTATCAATGTAAGCAGCTTGAGATAGACACAACATTATTTTCTTCCTGTCACGAATGACCTTGATTCCAAGAATGTACGATGCCTCACCCAAGTCCTTCATTTGAAACTGTTCTGAAAGCCATACCTTTACGTCTGACAAAATCTTGACATCGTTGCCGATGAGAAGAATATCATCTACGTATAGTACCAAGAATACCACTACGTTTCCGTTGCTCTTTTTGTACACACAACTTTCGTCTTGACATTGATCAAATCCATAGGACCTGATCACCTCGTCAAAACGAATATTCCAAGACCTAGAAGCTTGTTTTAGTCCATAAAGAGACTTCTTTAGCTTCCATACATGATGCTCTTGGCCTTTCTTCACATAACCCTTGGGTTGCTGCATATAGATGTCTTCATCCAAGTTTCCGTTAAGGAAAGCAGTCTTGACATCCATTTGCCAAACCTCATAGTCCATGTGACTTGCTATGGATAAGAGAATCCGGATCGACTTAAGCATGGCTACTGGTGAGAAGGTCTCATCATAATCAATTCCCTCTTTCTGAGTGAAACCCTTCGCAACCAGCCGTGCTTTGAAGGAAATAACCTTCCCGTCAGATCCTCTCTTACGCCTATAGACCCATTTGCACCCAATGGCTTTCTTGCCTTCAGGAAGGTCCCTAAGGTCGTAGACATCCATAGCATCTATAGATTCAATCTCAGAATCCATAGATTTCTTCCAAGATTCTGCATCTACGTCTTGGATTGCCTCATTGTAGGTCCAGGGATCACTATCATGCTCGTCACTTGGGATGAAGTCTGAGGACTCTCCCACAAACATGAAACGATTGGGCTGACGAACAACCCTCCCACTACGACGAGGCAATTCAGGTGTAAATACATCAGAGTCAACACGTCGTGCAGTCTCTTGTGGTATATCCTCTTGCACACTCGGTATGCCATTGTCTGCCCTCAACTCTTTGAGAATAATCTCACTCTTGGACTTATGCTCACTCATATAGTCATCCTCTAAAAATCGGGCATTGGTGCTACCCACTACCCTCTGATCTTTAGGACTATAAAAGTAACCACCTCTCGTTCCCTTTGGGTAACCTACAAACAGCCGTACTTCTGTTCTAGGTGCCAACTTATCAGCTTCCTTATCCAACACATGTGCTGGGCAGCCCCAAATCCGAATGTGGTTTAAAATGGGTTTGCGCCCGGACCACAATTCTATTGGAGTTTTCGGAACTGATTTAGAAGGTACAAAGTTAAGAAGGTACGCCGCCGTTTCCAAGGCATATCCCCAAAACGAGGTAGGTAATGAAGCATAGCTCATCATCGATCTCACCATTTCCAACAGAGTCCTATTCCTCCTCTCTGCTACTCCATTCTGTTGGGGAGTACCAGGCGCAGCCAGCTGGGATGTAATCCCATTCTCTAATAAGTACTGCCTAAATTCATTGCTAAGATATTCGCCACCACGATCAGATCGTAGTGACGTGATACTTTTCCCTTGACGGTTCTCCGCTTCTGCCTTGAATTCTCTGAACTTTTCAAAGCATTCAGACTTGCGGCGCATCAAGTAAATGTACCCATATCTTGAGTAATCGTCAATGAAAGTAACGAAATACTCAAAACCAACTCTAGCTTGAATAGACATAGGCCCACACAAATCAGAGTGAATCAATTCCAACACATCATTGGACCTATTCCCCTTGGCCTTAAAGGGCCTAGAAGTCATCTTGCCTTCCAAATAGGATTCGCAGACTGGAAATGGTTCAACTTGGAGAGAATCCAAGAAGCCATTACCTACCAGCCTTTGGATCCTCCTTAGATTGACATGACCCAATCTTAGGTGCCAAAGATATGTCTGATTCGACTGAGAAGGTTCCTTTCTCTTGTTTAGTGATGAAGATGCATGAGCCTCAGTCACAACATGATATGCACAAGTAATAGTATAAATATTGTTAACCAACATGCCAGAACAGATAAAAGAGTTATTTCTCATAATAACAACATTGTCATTAAAAATAACTGAATATCCATCCAAAAACAGCTTCGAAACTGAAATTAAATTCTTCTGAAAACTCGGCACGTACAAAACGTTCTTTAATACTAGAACAGAATCAGAAAAAGACAAGTGCACATCTCCCACTGCAACCACCGCCACTCGTGCAGCGTTGCCCAAGCTGATGGTAATCTCGCCCTCACTGAGCTGCCTTCTTTGCAGAAACCCTGCAAAGTATAACAAACATGATCAGTGGCTCCTATATCTACTACCCAAGAACTGGTAGAACAAGCCGCAAAGCATGTTTCGACAACTAAAGCAAGAGACGTACCAGGAGCGTCCTTGACGGGACAATCTGACTTCCAATGTCCTGTCTTGTTGCACTTGAAGCACTTGCCTTTCGGCTTCACCACGCCACCAGAAGGCGCTACTGCTTTGCTCCCACTACTCCCACTGCTCCCACTGGTTCCACCACTCTTTTTCTGCACTTGCTTTTTCTTCTTCCCGCCTTTCGACGAAGAAGGTCCAGCTTGTACAGAAACATGAGCTTGTGGTCCCCTTCTCATAAGACTCTCCGCTGCAACCAAGTCCGTAAGAAGCTCGGCTAGAGTATAGCCCTTCTTATTCATGATTGCATTCAGGCGGAAGTTCTCATAGGACTTCGGGAGCGAGTGCAGGATGATATCGATTTTGGCTTCGCCATCGATATTTCCTCCAAGCACATCTATCTCATTCAGATATTCCATCATCTTGAGAACATGCTCTCGCACATAAGCTCCCTCTGGCATGACAGAAGACATAATCTTCCTCATAGCCTCAAACCGAGCAGCCCTATCTTGCTTACCAAAGAGTTCCTTGAGTCTCAACATCATGTCAGCAGCAGTAGGCATGGTGTGATGCTGCTGTTGCAAAACATTTGACATAGATGCCAAGATGTAGCAACGAGCCATCTCATCAGCCTTATGCCACTTCCGATGAGCCTCCCTTTCCTCTTCAGTGGATTGGGCGCTCAAAGGAGCAGGAGCAGGAGTAGTGAGCACAAAGTTGTACTCATCAGCAACAAGGACAATATCCAGATTTCTCTTCCAGTCCAAATAATTTGGAGCAGTAAGCTTGTTTTGATTGAGAATGACCGTAAGCGGATTGAATGACATGATGCTTAACTGAAATAAATAGTTGCAAACACGTAAGCAACAGTTCACATAAATATGAAGCATAAAATATGGAAACCTTAAAAAAACCATTATTTAATGCAACCTTCGACAACTTAACGAACACACATGAAAGCCACGTTGGGTGGACGTTTACACATATTTCAATTAAGCAGACACCCAGTCATTAATCTCAATTGCACGCCAACCTGTCCTTATGGCGAATGAAATTAATAGTCGAAATATTAATGCTGGCCATGTAAATTAAAACAGGGACTCCGTTGGGGAGTTATATTAAAATTCACATCTAAATGATTACCACAATTTAACCCCAAGAACAATCATCCACAATTGACGAACCTACCGATGGGGAAGACACATCGCTTGTAAATAATTTTCTACGGTTATCTCGAAATAATCTTTACCGGTGAGCTTATGAATGACACTATCCGTTAGGGAGGAGACCCCATGGGTCACACGTATGCCACTCACTTCACCTAAAGGTTAAGTCGTTTGAATATAAGTCTTATCTAGTGAGCTCGTGAATGCCGCATCCATTAGGGGGAGACTCCCAGGGTCCCATGAGCGACAGACACCTTACTTAAAGACCAATTGTGGAGGCCAAATGAATTAATTAAAATTCTTAAACTCACTTAGTCATTTTTACTTGAAGGTTTTTAACAGCTTGCAATAAGAAATAATACAATTCCTATCATGCTCCTAACACGCAAATCACATAAATCCTAACATGCTCCTAAAATTCAAAACAAAAGCAATGACAGCTTTCTAAGAATTTATAGCACCTATTCACATGATTTATAGCATGCAAGAAAATTGATTTAAATCATCTAGACACATAATCAAATAAACATGTTCTAGCAAAAATTAAATCGGCATCCACAAAGCGATAAAATTGCGAAAATTAAAACACATCTATCACAACCCCTTAAAACTAACCACTAAGAGCCTATCAAAGCTATTACATGATTCAGCAAGGTCGTGGATGAACACTCGAATCGGCATCTCGCGTAAATCGGGCCATTCACGCAAAGTCCGCACCCACCAACGGAAAAAGGCCGAAAAATTCATCTAGACGATTAAATTTGACCCCGCCACAGGCCGTCGTAGCAAAGCTTTGACATGTGTAGATCTCACTCTCCCGTTTCAGAAATGGTATTATGGGCTGAAATCGGACACCTGTAGCAAAAGTTATGGCCAAAACGGTTTCTGCCGACAAAACCGGCCCCGGTGAATGCTGAAACCCTAGCCGCCGCCTCCAGATTGATCATCTTCATTACATTCGACTTTGAACACAAAATTACAGCAAAAAAATCGAACAACAACAGCCCTACTACCGTCTACAAAATCGCCTATACTACCCACACTTATTATCTGGTGGGAAAAACGATTACAACAAAAAACAAGGGCTGCGATAGACACCATCCAGAAGCATAAACGAGATAATCATTCATCCATACCATGAACATGACTGAAAACGAATAAACGAATAAACGAAATCAACTACATGTTCCAGGCAGAGCCGACAATCTACGAAACCGAGGCTCTGATACCAATTGCTGGAACACGCCGACGAGGCGGTCCTACCCACGGATCGATATCGGATACCAAACATGTACATACATGATTTCGAATAAACCTAAGCATGCTCCTAAAGGACGAACAGAGATATACCTTTCTTCAAGGCTTCGATTCGATCTGAGCGATCTTCTAGTCTGTGTCCCGACCACGTTTGGACACCGGATGGACGACGATCCTCCAAACGGTTGAAAGGAGCGGATTGCCTTTGTTCTTCTCTGAACCCCTCACGTTTCCTTCTTCCTTCTCCCACGTTGGTGTGGTGGCTAAAGACGCGAACTGATCTCTTAGGGTTTCAGAACGTGGGCTTATCCCTCCTTTTATAGAGTCCTTGGGCCAGACTAGGGATCTCTTCGAAGGTATAGGGTTTGGGCTCCCTACAGGCCCAAATTCTTATGTTCAGCCCAGAACACAATTTGGCCTGTAAATATTAATTCATTCCACTAGAGAATTAATATTGCACTCCCGTCCTATCCCGAAATGAATCAGGGCTTCTATTAGACTTAATATAATTCCCCGTGTTTAAGATATAGCACGTCCATTAATTATTAAAGCTTCTGACTGCTTTAATTAATTAATATCTTTTATTCCTTAAGTAGTACCACTCAACCTTATTATCGTACGGATAAAATCCACCTGCAGGGTTTATACGATAATCCTTATGAGTTCCTTAAGAGGACGTCATCAACCTGGATGTCCAGGACACGGTGCCCTAATGCCAATAAATAGATATCATGCAGATAATGTTGTTACCCAAGATACAGAGCATATTGAACCAATACTTGGCTCTCACCCATGGTAAATCAAAGTAACAAGCAAACATCCCACATATCTAAGTATCACAATTAGGGTTAAGAATTAGTAGAGTCACCGAGACCTAGATTCTTCATGATAGTCAGAACTGACGAACATGTCTCAACTGTGATCCATTCAATGCGACGCAGCGCACTAGTATAAACCAATAGCCAAGACAAGCTATATCCAGTTTATACTACAACCTAAACCGATAGTCATGTCCATAACTATCTCAGTTGTGAATACCATTTATATCTTATAAGGGACCGGCAATGTAATCTTCTGTGTGACTACTAACACACCACATTGTCTACAATATAAGATAATTGGACATTTAGCATACAAGCAATCATAAAGAATACAACAATGTGAAAATATTTATTTCAGTCAAATGGGAAATCGAATAAATACAATCCAAAAGCTCACATAAAAGTTTGCTTTACTGTTTACCCCAACAGCTGCCAAATGTTATTTCTATGGCGAAAGCCAGAAAGATTCTTCGACGGGGTGATTGCCAGGGTTATCTTGTAAGCCTCGTTGGAGATGAGCCAAAGACACGTTCACCTCATGATATTCCTATCGTTCGTAAGTTCATGGACGTGTTTCCTGACCAGCTTCCCGGAGGTCCACCTTGCCGACAGGTGGAATTTTCTATTGATCTTAGCCCTGGAGCCAGACCCGTTTCAAAGGCACCGTACAGAATGGCGCCTAAAGAATTGCAGGAATTAAAGACCCAAATCCAAGAGTTGCTGAATCTCGGTTTTATACGACCGAGCGTTTCTCCTTGGGGAGCACCAGTCCTTTTTGTCAAGAAGAAGGATGGATCCATGCGTATGTGTATCGACTACTGGGATTAACCGGTTGACGATTAAGAATAAATATCCGCTTCCCAAGATTGATGATTTATTTGATCAGTTGAGGGGTGCCTGCGTGTTTTCTAAGATCGATTTGCGTTCAGGCTACCATCAACTGAAAATCAAGGAGTCAGACATACCCAAGACAGCTTTTCGTACGAGATACTGTCACTTCGAGTTTGTGGTTATGCCGTTTGGCCTCAGTAATGCCCCGGCAGTATTCATGGACTTGATGCACCGTGTATTTCATCCTTTTCTCGACCAGTTCGTTATTGTCCATCGATGATATTCTTATTTATTTCAAGAGCCAGAAGGAGCACGAGGAGCACCTGAGGACCGTTCTTTCGACCCTTAGACGCGAGAAGTTATATGCAAAGTTCTCCAAGTGCGAATTTTGGCTTCAGCGAGTGGCTTTTCTTGGCCACATTATTACTTCACCAGGTATTGAAGTTGATCCTTCCAAAATTGCTGCAGTCCAGAATTGGTCAGCATCAAAGAATCCATCCGAGGTTTGTAATTTCCTCGGCCTTGCAGGTTATTATCGCAGATTTATTGAGGGGTTTTCGAAGATTGCACTCCCTTTGACTCAGCTGACGAGGAAGTCTGTAAAGTTTGAGTGGACAGACCGTTGTGAGTCAAGTTTTCAGGAGCTGAAAAGGAGGCTTACGACGGCACCGGTGTTGACTATTCCAGATCCTTCTCGGAGCTTCACCATTTATAGTGATGCTTCGAGGCAAGGTTTGGGATGTGTACTTATGCAAGATGGCCAGGTCGTTGCTTATGCGTCACGCCAGCTTAAAACACATGAACAGAACTATCCGACGCACGACTTGGAATTAGCTGCAGTTGTTCATGCCCTCAAGATTTGGCGACACTATCTATACGGCGGTCAATGCGAAATCTTTACTGATCATAAGAGCTTGCAGTATATCTTTACTCAGAAGGAGATCAACATGAGGCAGCACCGTTGGTTAGAGCTTATCAAGGATTACGATTGTACGATCCAGTACCATCTGGAAAAGGCGAATGTTGTTGCTGATGCCCTAAGCCGCAAGGTGAAAGGTGACTTGACATACGTTGTTACCCAGCAAAGCCAGTTGATTCAGCAGTTCGCCCGAATGCGGATTCAGGTGATTGATGCACTTTCTACTTCCAGTACGGGGAGTGTGAATTCCATGCATGTTCAGCCGACGCTGAGGTAGAGAATCCGGCAAGAGCAGGCTTCAGATGAGTTTATTCATACGATTGATGTCAAGGTTCATGCCGTAGGCGTCGAGGGTTTTCACCGAGGCACTGATGGGGCCTTAAATTTTCGTAGCAGGATTGTGTGCCTAAAGTCGAAGCATTGAGAAAGGAGATTCTATCTGAGGCTCATACCGCACCCTATCTAGCTCATCCAGGAAGCACAAAGATGTACCATGACCTGAAAGGGTCGTTTTGGTAGAGAGGATTGAAGAAACACGTGGCCGACTTTGTAAGAAGGTGTTTAACCTGTCAGCAAGTTAAAGCCGAGCATAAGAGTCCCATAGGCCTTCTACGACCACTACCGATTCTGAGGTGGAAGTGGGAGGAGGTTGCGATGGATTTCTTCACCGGGTTACCGAGGTCGTTTGAACATCACGACGCTATCTGGGTCGTGGTCGACAGATTGACTAAGGTTGCTCATTTCTTGCCAGTATCGATGAGTATGTCTTTGGATTCAGTTGGCTGAGATTTATGTCCGTGGGATCGTTCGACTCCATGGAGTACCTGTTACTGTTGTGTCAGATAGAGACCCCAGATTCACCAGTAGATTCTGGAAGAGTTTACACGAGGCAATGGGTACGAAGCTAGCCTTCAGTTCAACCTGCCATCCCGAGACTGACGGACAGGCAGAGCGGACTATACAGACGTTAGAGGATATGTTACACGCTTTGACTGTTGACAGGGGTGCTAAATGGGAGTCGTTGTGGCCGTTCGTAGAGTTCGCGTACAACAACAATTATAATTCTTCTATTCAGATGGCTCCTAACGAGGCACTATACGGTCGTAAATGTCGTTCCCCTCTTTATTGGGACGACGTCGGAGAACGTCGAGTACTCGGTCCGAAGCTGATCGAGGAGACAGCCGAGCACGTCGAGTTGATTCGGCAGAGACTCAGGACAGCTCAGAGAAGAATGAAATCAACCGCCAATCATCATCGACGAGATATCCAGTTCGAGGTTGGCGAGCACGCTTTTCTCAGAGTTAGTCCATTTTGCGGAGTTATTCGATTCGAGAAGAGAGGGAAGTTGCACCCTCGGTTTATTGGCCCGTTCGAAGTACTCGAGCGAGTGGGCGATGTTGCGTATCGTCTAGCCTTACCTCCCGAGCTATCCAGTGTTCACAATGTCTTTCATGTATCTATGTTACACAAGTACGTGTGCGACCGCTATCATGTCATTCCTCATACTGATATTGAGATTCATCCAGAGTTATCTTACGAGGAGAGACCGGTAGCTGTGTTGGACCGACAGGTTCGACGGCTCCGGAAGCGTAATGTTCCCCTCGTTCGATCGCCACGGAGCCACTTGGGAGCAGGAGGCTGACATTCGCGCTCGTTTTCCCGACTTTCAGTTTTGATATGTATGTTTTCATGTACATATGTTATGTTTTATATTTCCGAGGACGGAAATATTTTAAGGAGGGTAGATTGTAATAACTCAACTTCTTGTTAATATAAATGATGTATTATCTTTTATTAATTCCGTTCATTTTCAGCAAATGAGTTCGACTTTAAGTCAAAAAGTCTATCCGGTTACTTTAAATTAACCGAGTCAAATTTGATAATTAATTTCCGAACTGTTTATTTTATTAACGGACATTATTAATCGGGATTAATTACTGAAAGTTAAGAATGTTCGGATTTAGTTTTAAAGTCAAAAATCAAGTTAAGGTATAAATGCACAAGGTACACTATGTACGCACTTGTGCACGCATGTCGTGCGTACGGTCACGCACGCGAACGCGCGCAGCACGCATCGCCGCGCGCAGCGCATAGCGCGCGCATCAATGAGCTACTAAGCGGATGCTTATATGATGCTTAGCAATATGATCAAGGTTAAGTAGTCCAAATCCTTTTTCCTTAGATTAGCCGTGAGGAACTTCCATGAGATGAGGTTGGAGTGCAAGTTGCAAGGATGACTCACCTAGTAGCTTGCACACACGGCGTGACGCGGACGCACGGGCGATGACTAAGCCCGTGCATGCTTGACACCTCGGCTATGACTAAGCTCAAGTGTCCCACCTCAGCACGCGTGTAGAATACTTGGCATTAGGGGGAGAGTGCATCATCCATCACCTCTTTGACTTCGCTTTCACCTTCAGTTTTCACTTCCATAAATTACTGTACGTGCAAGGTAAATTCCTATGCATTTTCCTCATGCAAAACCTAGTCTTCTTCAGCAAGAAATAGTGAGAAAAATAGCAAAGAAATATTATAGAAAAATCGTACAAAAATTAGTTAAGCAAGGCCGAAGCAAAGGAGAAGCGAGTACGCACACGTTCAAGTACTGAAACCGCACGCAAGCCATCATGCAATCCTCGACCAAACTGAAGGGTATACCCCTATTTACCTTCTTTTTATATAGTTAAGTTCATAGTAGCAAGATCATGTCGATGTCATGTTGTTCGGTCCAAGTTCTTTAGCAAAAATGACCTTGGAGACGCCATATAAGCTCACTCCGAGTAACTTCAATTTTTAACCAGCAAGTCCCGAACACTTTATGCATATTTATGTTATTTAAGTCAAATCATGTCTAGTCATAAGTGGATTGCCGGAAAAAGTAGTCGGACGGCCGGCGAAACGCCGACCGTGATGCCTACCGCGCACAGCATGCGCGCAGGCACGTCCGGCAGGTCCAGCGAGTACGCAGGCAGCGTCCGCGCGCCCAGTAACGCGCACGCGTGCCTAGTACTCGATACCCAAGCGTCGCTATGTCGCAGTCATGTGCGTAGACGTGCGCAGTGCATGCACACACGCACGGCAGCGCGCTACAATGTCCGTTCATCCAGTTCGCGTACACAGCAACGCGTCACACGCCCAGTAGCGTGACCTGCGGCGCACGTACGCACGCCAGCAGA
>CACSLK010006106.1:3286249-3307932 GCA_902706635.1 Striga hermonthica
GGCCTTATTAATGTTGGAACATGATTAACCCTTAATTAAGCACAATTAATATGCTTAATTATTTAACTAAGCATGATACTTAATTACCAAAATTATTTCGAATGTAAACGTGACTTCGAAAATAATTTCGGATAATCTTGACTGAATAATTAATTCCGAACTCATTAATGAAATAAATGAATCGGAATTAAATCTGGAAACTTATTCGGTTACTGAAATAATTATACCGAATAATTTATCGACTAATAGTCGAACTTGGAATATAACTAGCTGATTAACATGGACTTGAATATTAACACGAATATTTATTAATAAAGGCTAGCTTTTTCTCGAAAGCTAGTATTTGCCTTTATTAATAAAATACGGGGCATTACAATCCACCCCCCTTAAAATATTTCCGTCCTCGGAAATACTAAAACTGTAATGTGCAAGCTTAACATAAAGCTTATACTTACCGATGATATAACTTGGGAATTCTGTATTTTAATACTGAACGGTAGATTTGATTTGAACTGATGAATCATCAATTCACAATTAAGTGAATTGTTGATTACTGCTGGCTGAGAATGGACATTTTTCTGAAATAAAGTGTTCCACTGATTATACATGACCTTAAAAGCATACTTCTTGAACGTACTAGTCATCACCTCCTGGCTGATTGTTGATCTTCGGTCTGAACATTGGTTGTCAAACCCAAGTTGTTGGTACACATGGAAAATTTCAGAGATACGCACATGTACAAATGAGGATACCTAGCAATATCAGTAATTACCTTTCGTGAACATCTACTCGATAACGCGGCACATCGTTCGCGGCACATTGTAATGCGGCACACCTGCTCCTCATCAAGTGAGTGCGGCACGCCTGCATACAACACCTGGCGAACATTGCACCTGCGTCGCCGATGTAGTCTGTGTAACTGATCATATATGTACCTCAAGCTAGTAACCTCAATATACTATAATGCTAACTCTCTGTAATCTCCCAGTGTACTGTGACTCAGGCATGGCATCCTTCTCTTCTTGCGACATGCATCCTTGAATGGGAATCGTTGATTCGACTCTACGATATTGTCTGTTGCTGTTGATATATCTTCTCTATCACGAACGAAAGATGTGTCGGACATCGCCATACTGTACCTGCAAATTCTTACCTTCCCTGAGGTTTAACATAACCTCAAGATAAGTCTATCATGAACTAATCTTTCCTGCGATTTCTCAAATTTTTTGAATTTGAGAATTGAGGCACTGGACATACTTAAAATGACAGATAAGTCTTGTCTTATTAGACAAACTATCTCAACGATGACATGACTATCCTCAACGATGACATAACTGAATAACCCTGACTTAACTTTTACATGACTGAATCACCTTATCTTGAACTCTGAAAGCTATCCCGAGACAATTAAAATAGTCATCTCGGAATTAGGAACATGACATTTACTAACTTACTGTGGATTGATAAGGTATGACTTCAAGTTTCCAAGTAAATTTAGATTACTGACTTGTATATCAGTCCTCCTTCTTTAACCCAGCTTGACAACTATTATATGTCGACCTTAATACATGAACATTGTCTTTGAATCGTAAACATTGACTCATGACTATGTACTGTATAGGGCTGCTCCAGTAACATCTGGTCCCGCAAGTACAAAAGGAATAACTGATCTTGAACTTTGAAAACCATAACTTGGAATATCATGATTGGTGAAATTCATAACATGACTGACTTGAAAGGTTGTTATTACATGAACTCATACTGTTTCGGTTCCAGCTTCAAGTCTCCATGGTATACCCGGCTGAGTGGCTCTTATTTCAAGCCTCCATGGTAACCCATAATATTGACTCTTATACACTGGAAACCGTTACTATGACAATGGCTTGAAAAATATAACAACCTTTAGCATGAAAATCTCGCCCTGAACTTGATTTACTGACCTGACTTAGGAAAATTGAGCTTATTCCCTGATCTAACTCAAGGAATTCTTTCTTGGAATGTGCCAACATGTTGGCAGAATGGGCAATTTTCGATAGAAAATGTCTGAGGAACATGATTGTTAAGATTTGTATAACATAAGTGCTTACAAATTTCTTGACGAGACGTAAACTCGACCTGAATAAATCTAAAGTTTAATCTAGAGTTCTTTAATTTAGCCCCTTTCTAAGGTTCTGAATTCTGATTCGAGCATCCTTACTGATGACATCATACTGATTATAAACATAGTAATTTGAAGTTGATCAATAAAGCAAACATATCTCTTGACGAGTTGCTAAACATGACTGGGAAATGCTGACATTAAATCCTGAGTATACTGACTACTGATCCTGAAAATGATTCGAGCATCTTAACTAAGTCATAATTGAGGGTTGCTGAGCATAGACATAGTAATTTGTTTATAATTTAAAACATGAATCAACACTTACCTGTAGTCGGCGAGGCGTGAGCGTGACGTGTTCAGGTTTTATAAAATTTCTGACTCATAAAAGTTTTCAGAGACGCAGAAACGTGCTCTGATACCATCTGTAATACCCCGCTATTTCATGAAAATCACAGTATGAACAAAATTTATAAATAAAATTTTTACTTTATGAAATACTAATTCGGAGTGTTATCGTAAAACATGACTTTACTTGAAAACTGTTATATTAAGAAAACAAAACAGTTTAGCATAATATAATCACCGATTATAAATCGGGTCTGAGTTTGGCAAAAACAGTAATAGTAGCGGAAAGCATAGTTTAGCCAAAACATGATTATACATATTTACAGAACTTCTGAACTGAACGCCCGCTCACTCCTCCGCTCCGACCCTGTGACCTGAAAAACATGAATAATGTGGGGCATGAGCACTAAAGCCACTGTGCTCTGCAGAAACTCACACTGAAGTAAACAGTGAAAATAATTGCAATATCATAATCTTGGTATATACATAACCTGAACATGAAATCGGTACTGAATAAACATGAACTGCTAATCATCACATGAACCATGACCGTTACCTCATCTGCCAGCATAAAAATGTCGGACACCATGTACACACTCTAGTGGGCAGACTAGGGCCACTAGAACCCAGAATGGACCGGTGACCATTCCGAGCGGATACATGACATGAAATACATACCTCAAACATGGTACCGTAATTATAATCAATGTAATACCCAGTCTGAGTCCCCACCTGAACTACTGATCTGAAAATGTAAGTGCTGATTGCCTGCAAAACTGCGACATATATAAACAAATACTAAGTACTATGCTCAGACTGATTAAAATAGATGTTAAGATGCTCGACTCGATCTGAATAGCTAACTGGAACCACCTCGGGGTTTAACTTAACTGATAAGAAAAACTGGACTGAACTGGTACTGCTAATTTGAACTGAACTGACTGCACAAGACTGATCATGACTGAACATGACTGATAATGACTGAACTGATTGAACTGAAAATTTAACTGAAATACTGAACTGAACTGACTAACTGACTAGACTGAAAATACTGAATTGATAACTGATTACACTGAACTGACTGACTGACCTGGAACTTAACTCAAAATGAGATTTGAACATGAACCGGGACTTAAAACATGAAAAATATAGTCTGAACTGGTCCAACTGGTCTACTCGGAACGTCGGCCTGCTCTAGCCGGGCGGTCGGCCGCTGGCTCGGCAACGGGCCTGCCAAGGCCGCGGGTGCTAGCGCTGCCTGGACTGGCTGGGGCATGATGGCTGCAGGGCCTGTGGCATAGCATGGTGCACAGGCGCGCGCTAGCGTGCGCTGGCGTGACCTGACTCTCGCTGGGCACGACAGGCTTCAGCCTGGGCCAATTGGATGCTACCTGGGACGCGTGCGTGCGCCTGGCGCATCGCGAGCATCAACTGAGGCGTTGCCCCGCGCTATGTGCGTGGGCACGAGCGTGACTGGCGCTGCTGGGCGCTACCGCGCGCCGCAGCAGACGACTGGCACGTGAACGCGCGCGCTGGCGTGCACAGGGAACTGCTGGCGTGCGCTGGGCACTGACAGCGACCTGCGGTCGGGGTAGGCTGTGCGCGACACCCCGCAGGCATGCGCACACGCTGCCTGCCTGCGCTGGCTGACTGCCGGCGCGCTGCTGCCGCTGTGTGCGGGCAGCGCAGTCACGACCGTCCCTTTCCGGCCGTCCGGCGACTTCTCTCGACCGATTTAACATGAAATGACATGAATTGACTTGACATGATCAAATCTGCTAAAAATACTCAAAATCAAGAATTTTCGCATAATGAGCTAAGGTGGCCGGTGGCGTGCGCACCGTGCGCCGCCTACGCGTTAAGTCGATCCTCGACCAAACCTTATTTTCTTTCGGCAACTAACACATAACTGAACATGAAATAATATTTACTGACCAAATCAACATGAATTGCTCGAAGGATCCCTATCCAACATGACCATAAACATGTACGGCCCGTGGTATATGCTACATGCGCAAACCACGCCCTTTGAACATTTCATCGACTAAACACGATAATTCCTCGACCAACATGAACTAACTGAACATAATATAGCATGTAATGACTGAACACATGAAAATTATTCGAGAGTTTCGGACAAAACATGAACATGCTCGACATGATCTACTCGCACGACCGAGAGTAACTTTAAGGCTAATTCACGAGCTTGATTGAACAATTAAAGCTGAACATGATCTTACTAACTTAAAGAAAAAATCAATACGAGTTTACCTTGATAATCGCTCGGCTAAACTCGTTCAATATGGTGCTCGTGCGTGCCTTGCAGTTTAAGCTCTGCATGCCCTTACTCATACTAAGGGGAATTCTCACTATTCTCTCTATACTAATACATGTACATAAAGTGCTGAATTTTTCACTAATACTTACTATATATAATAACCGAAACAAAATGGGGAGGTGGAGGTCTTTGTGGCATCTTAATCTAATGCCACTTATAATTAATGGAGACTAAAGATGCTTAGTCATCTACTACATGAATTAGTCATCCCTTAACCCCCTCAAATGAAGCCACCTCATGCTTAAAAAAAAAAAACAAATTTTTCCTCAAGAACCTCCACTAAGCTTACGTCCTTTAACAAAAAATGTTACAAACTTCACTTGATTTTACATATAAAATGCACACGGCATTATAATGACTTAAGCTTGATTAACTCTTAATTATATACCAAGAAATTTCACAAGGAAAACTTACGGCCTTATTAATGTTGGAACATGATTAACCCTTAATTAAGTACAATTAATATGCTTAATTATTTAACTAAGCATGATACTTAATTACCAAAATTATTTTGAATGTAAACGTGACTTCAAAAATAATTTCGGATAATCTTGACTAAATAATTAATTCCGAACTCATTAATTAAATAAACGGATAATCTTGACTAAATAATTAATTCCAAACTCATTACCGAACTCATTAATTAAATAAACAAATCGGAATTAAATCTGGAAACTTATTCGGTTACTGAAATAATTATACCGAATAATTTATCGACTAATAGTCGAACTTGGAATATAACTAGCTGATTAACATGGACTTGAATATTAACATGAATATTTATTAATAAAGGCTAGCTTTTTCTCGAAAACTAGTATTTTCCTTTATTAATAAATTACAGGGCGTTACACAATGAATTTCAAAAATGATCTCGAAAAAGTTTACTTGTTTTTTTTTTGGAAAGCCCGAGATTTCTTTAAAATCAAAGTGGGGTGTTACATTGATGGTACCATTTGAGTATCCCCTTTGTATGACTAGAGGTGTGGTATACCTTAGTTTGGGATAAATGAGGATCTGTTGTCGTGTGCAGTTAGTCCTTTGAGATCTTTGCTTGAGTCGGTGACTTGGATTATCGACTAGCTTTACCACTAGAATTTTCAAGGGTGCATGTTGTGTCTCGATGTTGCGTAGAGATGTGCATGACCCAGACAATGTGGTGGACTTCGGCGAACTGCGGGTCTAGCGAGACTTTACCTCTGAGAAGGTACCGGTGGCTATTTTGGACCAGGGTGTCTATCGACTGAGAAACCGGGCAGTGAGCCTTGGGAAGGTGCTGTGGGGCCGACATGACGAGTCTGAGACGACTTGAGGGATGGATGCCGAGATTAGGGAGAGATTTCCTAATTTAATTTTGGAGGTATGTGTATTTTGTTAGTTCGTTAGTTTCTTTTGTCTTTGAATTCCGAGGTCGGAATACCTTTTAAGGTGGGTAGATTGTAGCGCCCCATTTGTTCTGGATTATTTTGAGATTATTATTTATTTTATTCGGATTAATTATTTCGGGCTCGATTATTTAATTTTTACGTGATTATATACTCGTATTTGCCTATGTGTATTATTATCGAGCCAAATTAATTTCTAAATTGAGCATCAAACCGGTTCGGGCCTTTATTTTAATTATCGATCGTATGCCAAACTGGGCCCTTCTCGACCGTGCGACGTCGAGCAGCCCGCAACCGCGCGCGACTTGCGACCCGCGCCCTAATCGACTTCTGCTCGACCCGAGTCCTCCTTTGCATGCATGAGCTTATATTGAAATTTGGAATTCAAAAGGGATGTCCTATCCCTTAACTTCAACCTCCTCATCCCTTTTAATGTGCATTGACCAAGAGTTAATGTGAGGGAGGTTACACATTTTTCATTAAATAAGGGAAGACCACCCTCTCTTTCTCTCCCTCATTCCCCACCTATTTTCCCATCTTCTCTCCCTCTCCCCTCTTGCAAAAATTCAGAATTTGTCACCCTCCCTCTTACCTCATATTTCGCCGAAAATAATCACCGGAGCACCGCCTCGCATCGCCCATGTACTCTCGCGACGCCAAGGAGCTGCTCCCCGCAACCATCGCACACTCGAGCTCTATCCATTCAGCGTCCAGCGTTCCTTTCACGAGCTACCCAGAGTCATCATCACTTGATGTGCGAGCCGCCTTCAACGTCGAGCACGCAGACGATTTCCCCGCCCGTAGGACCCAACCGATTCACCACCACGCTTCCTTTCGTCATCCCTTTTTGGTGTTTGGTATATTATGCTAAACTCCAATATTTATTTGTGTTTATATGTTAAATTTCTGATTATTATGTATTGCTTGAATTATTTGATTTTATAAGATATAATATGATAATTATTAAATTGTGTTAATTATGGATCTATAGGGTTTGATAGTGAACCCTTAGGATTTGATCGAAACTCGTGGGTAACTCTTGGATTATAGAACATCTTATTGTCTTGGTCACAATGGCTTTGGCCTTGTGCAATTTCGATTTGTATTTTTTGAAATATGGATTTTTGAAGTCGATGTCATTTTTGAAATTTGTTAAATGCATTGTAAATCGTGTAGCTGTCCAAAAATGCTTAATTTTGGATATGTGGCTCCTGTGTTATGTATCTTCTTCCTGTTAATATTTCATAATTTTGGAGTTGAATTGCTAGGATAAAAAATTAAATGTTCGTTTTTGCTGAATCTTAAAAAAATCATATAAAATTGGATTTTTATTATAAATGCATGAAACTTGGTTATTGTGCTTATTGTATGTCATATTTGATCCAGAAAAAATATCAGAAAAGTTTGGATTCAATAAGTTGTATTTTTGTTAAGATCGTGTTTTTGGCTGAATCTCGTAAAATTTTTCATAAATCACATGTTCATTCTTTATGCTCGATATTTCTATGTGATACTCCCAGAATGTTGTAGTGTATGGCATAAAATTTATAGATCCTGAATCAGCCTTTTGGTCCGTCAATAAATTCGTGATCGGTTTTGCTGTCATTTCGTGTTATTATTTTCATAATATATCATGTATATGTGTTGAGGCTGAAACTTGGTAAATCGTCATTGTTCAGTATGTAATATCATGTCTTAAAATTTTAGATTAAAATTCGTTAGTATGGCTGATCCTCTTGGAAACGTGCTCCACTTGTCCTAATTTCTCAAATATATTTCATATAGTTCAAGTGTAAAATTTTGTGTAAATCTTTTTATATGATGTTCTTTGATGTTGAATAATATGTGTGTAAATTTTGGAGTCAAACTCTCGGGTATTCATTGAGGAAAACCCGAGAGGTGCCGTAACGGGTGCTGCCGGGCAGCATGTGCCCGGCAATGCCTGCAACGCGTGTGCCTAAGTCCGTGAACCGACCTCCGGACTTGTTTCCCGAACCTTTGACCATAGTTGACCTTTGACTGTTTATTTGACTTGGTCAACCATTATTTGACAATAATGTGGCTTCCCCATACTTGGTTCCGAGTCAAGTCAAATGTTCCATAAGTCCACAAGATTTTCCACGAGCCACTTAGTTGAAATGTTTCAACTAAATTTAAGTGTTCGTTGGATTATTAGTAATCGAGAGGCTATTGTAACGCCCTGTTCGTTTATGAATAAATTGGATTATTTTATTATTATTATTATTGTTATTATTATTATTACTAATGTTATTATTATTATGTGTTTATTTATATTTAATTGTCGTAACGCCCCGTTTTATTTTAAAGGGTTTACCAAATTTATTTATTCAAATAAAATTAGAGTAATTTTTTTTTTTTTCGCAAAATTTCAAATTAAAACTTTGAACTTAACGGGCGCTACTTAACTACCAACAAAATAAAAATTAAAGATAAACACGAGAACCTACACATGCATTTCTAACAACATGATAATCGAACCAAGTTATAATAAGTTTTCAAAACTAATACAAAAGTTTCAACATAATCCCATCAACATGTTCAAATATTTAAGCGGAAGCATCATAATCCACAATTAATAATTCAACATAATAAATAAAAGCGGAAGCAAAGACACAACAGTCCAATGACCACCACTTGCTCGTCTCTCGCTGCCGCCGCCAACAAAGCTCAACCTAAAGGTAGGAAGAGGAAACAAGAGGACAAAACAACAATGGGAGGTGAGCAAAACCACTATGCTCACCAATATCGCATAAGTTTATCTCGCATAAAGATCCAAAACCATAAATATAGTATGCATAGAATCCAGGTCTAACTACCTAATCGGCCCTATCGCAAAACCTCCTATGTACATACAACAACCTTCCAATCAGACATCGACAAGGTGTAACCGGAAACCTTCCCACCCCAGCTCGACATGGGCTAAGGGATCCTTTCCGGGAGACAGTGGAGCCAAAAGGACCCCCCCGAACATCACACGGATCAGGGCGTCACCCCCCGAAACTCACACACGGATCAGGTGACCTCTCACTGTTTTCGCATTCATCAAAGGCACTATAGGCGAGACGCCCCTGGCGGTGTAACACACTAGACTAGGGTTCTCTGGCATACTAAAGTTATCGAAACGAATAATTATACGAAATAACGAAATGCGATAATTATAGATACACAAACTGTACCCACCTGGATGACGAGGTAGACAAAGTACTCAAATAGCAGAAACGTAGGTTGAGGGTTCGACTCCTCAAGAACCTAACATTAAGCGAGATAACTCCTATCAAAATTACCTCACTACTCCAAGTAGATATGACACACAAAGCAAACAGTTAAGGAAGGTAAGGAAAAATAAGACAGATAAGCACAACAAGAACGAACAACTTTATATACTGAACTGGAGGACTTTAACAACAATTTCAAAGGCTCGAAAAATCACCAACCTCATGCGAATAAACACATAACAATTATTCTCAACCATCATGAATTTAAACTCAAATTGTCCTATCCGATTAATCACCATTAAGTCCTCCAATAATCAATATTAAAACAAGGCATGAATGTCACATATATAAGTTTTTCATTTACCTCTACTATTTAAGCATGTCTCATACAAATTTCCGACTATAACAAATCATGCTAGAACTCACATCTTTCGGCAATTTAGCAAAAACAACAAAGACTCAATAATTTGATCTAAAACTCAAACAAAAACTTGTTTCAAGATCTCATAGGGCTTAACCAACATTTTGCTGTTGCAGAATTTTGAAAAAAAAAATTGATTGCGCTACTTTCGAAATCCGAACATATCTTTTTACATAAAAGTTATTTTTGGGTGAATCAAAAAGCATTTGAAACCTAAGAGATAGATCTAAAATCATCAGAAGACATCAACCTTCCCAGGTATTGGGAAATATGTCAAAAACAGCAAAACATAAGGAACCACTGTTTCACTTTGAAACTTTGAAAACAGACTGCGCGTTGTTCATATTTTCGACGTAATTATCAAAATAAAAATGATAATCACCCAATTCTTTTTCCTATCGAAAGATAACTCAGAGAATTACAACTTTCATGAAGACATTAAAGGAAAATAAAAAGATCCCGTCACTCAAAAATAGTGACAAACACAGACGATCTGCTGCAACAATGAAATCAAAAAAACTGAAAGCGCAGTAATTTTGTAAAAATCATAACTTATTCATTTCAAATCGAAATTGCAAAATTCCAAAGCCCAGATATAGACAACTGATTTCATAAGAAGAAAGAAACTTCAAATAATCGGTCTCTCATGGCTTAAACTGAGGCACAACAGAAATAGCGAACATGCAATTTCACATAAAATAGCAATGGGCACATATAGCGAATGTCCTAAGCTCGACTACGTTTAAAATGACTTCTCAACAGAAATAAACGAGCACAATATATGATACTCGATTTAACAGAGTCACGAACATAACTCAATAAATGAAACGACATATAAAAGCCGACGGATAATTCGAAAGAAAACCGACTTCAAATACGAATTCGATAGCACGTAGGACATATATATCTATCATGCGATATATGAGAACGACCGTAATAATGAGAGGATTAGAAAAAGTTACCCGACTTTGGGAAACTACAAATTATCGAACGGGAAATGAGCCGGATAGCGGGTCGGACGAACGGACTACGGACAAACAGGTCGAATGATCGAGCAACCGGGGCTCGAAACGGCTTCCGCTAAGCTCACACGGGACTCAAAATGGGTTGTCGCTGCTGTTCGGGCCCTAGATGAAGGCCGACGGGGCTGGCGAGACCTCCGCGAGGTGCTGCTATGAAAAAAACAGGCCGACGGTGTGAGTTGAGGACGAAGGCAGCTGCTCGTGCGGAGGTCGTCCTCGGCCATGGTGCGGCATTTGGGTGCGCGTTCTCTACTGTTCATGGGTCGCCAGCGATGGAGGGTTGCTGCGATCTCGATCACGCGTACGCTGCCGGTGGTTAACGGAGGGACTGCTGCAAGCTTGAGGTGATGACAGAGACGAGCGACGGGAATTCTTCACTTATGTGCAAGCAAGAGATTTTCTCTTCCACGAACAGGAAAGATGCGTGCTTCAGGGTAAGGAAAAGTTGTGTGGTCGGTTGACAAGAGAAATGAGGGAGGGATTACGAGAGATTGATTCTGATGGTGTGAAGTGTGGAAGAAAAAGAAGGGATTGAAACGTTACAAAATCTTTAGCAACGGTTTGGATTTCAAGACCAAAATTTATTGCCATAAGTAAGAATTAATGATGGCTAAATATTCTAATAAAATAATTTCAAATAATGGTCATCAAAAAATTAGGGAGACAAATCGGTTATGGGACTGCCGGGTAGGATTCACAGGCAGTGCGGGGCGCGGTTTTCGATTTAAAATCCCGACTAGGGTCGTTTGCTCGGAAATGAATCGAAACGGAATAAAAGTTCGGTTTACGCGATGATAGTTATATTAAGGCGATCAATATATATTTATAATACACACAATATTTATTTAATAATATTCATTTAAAAACAATTAGGCAATTATTATCACGCAATCTTATAAAAATTAATCTATCACGAAATAAATAATCTCGAACAAAATAAAATAAATAATAATAATCTCAAAATAATCCTGAACAAATGGGGCGTTACAATCTACCCACCTTAAAAGGAATTCCGACCTCGGAATTCGAAGACAAAAGAAACTAACAAACAAACAGAATACGCAGACTTCCAACAATAAGTTAGGGGATCTTCCCATAATCTCGGTCTCCTTCACTGAAGTCGTCTCGGACTCGTCATGTCGGCCCCACAACACCTTTCCAAAGCTCACTGCCCGGTTCCTCAGCCGATAGACACCCTGGTCCAAAATGGCCACCGGTACCTTCTCATAGGTAAGGTCTCGCTCGACCCACAGTTCGCCGAAGTCCACCACGTAGTCCGGGTCATGCACATCTCTACGCAACATCGAGACATGAATACAACATGCATCCCTGACAAGTCTGGTGGTAAAGCTAGCCGATAATCCAAGTCATCGACTTGAGTAAGGATCTTAAAGGACGAACCGCACACGACAGCGGATCCTCAATACCCCGAACCGAGGTAAATCACACCTCTAGTCATACGAAAAAGGGAAACTCGAATGGTACCATCCAGATATCCGTTCGATACACAAAACACAAAACGGCTCACCCAAGGTGAGAAAACGCAAAACGCATAATACAACATGCACACACGACCTCAACAGGTCTCATAGTGCCTCGACCGTGAGATCATCGGTCTAACAATCATGGTCGACACGTGGAGTTAAGTTTTAGCATGGTGCCCGGGTCACGCCGAAAACTTACCCACAATCTCGACACACCTGTGACTTCTTGCCAAAGTGATTGTCACGGTAAATGTGCAACCATGCACGCAGTATAGCCCCGCTATACCCATACTTACAACACACGATTCTACGACACAAACGTAGTCCCTCATGGCTCCGTTTGCTGGAAACAAAAATCCCCTATCTCGCCATCTCGAGGAATCCTCGCATAGACATAGGAAACTCATCCACGATGCTTCTTTATCAACACTACCGATGAAGGATGCAAACACGGTACGGTGGAACTTGGAACTCTCGGTGGTCAAACTGTCCAAAACAAAAACAAAATGGATGTTTGAATTTTTAAAGCACTGTCCTCCGAGAGGAGATACACTCGCAGGCGCTGCATATGCGGGGCACCAGGACGCTCACGTGCACCTGTTCAGAGATCAGTCGCAAGGTCAAGGTTTGGCCAACCATGCTAGCCTGGGAGTTCTATGTATCGGGTGGTGGCAGCTGTAGCTTGCGTGTGAGTCAACGATCGGCCGCTCATCTCTCAGCACGGGCGTACATACTTAACCACCACCTCGTGGCTCTACACACACACTCAGGGTCGGTTTTCGGTTCAAAGTTTCGACAAGAAAATTTAATCCCTGGTTTTTCTCAATATGAAAACTTTTCTGACTTGGGGTTTCATAATGGCCAAGGCAAAAGCAAGAGTTGGGTTTTTCAACAAAAATGTGTACAAATGGGGTTCATTCCAAACGACCTTTTTTTGGTTTTACACGAATTCAAAAGTTTCAAGGTCTCAGAAAAATAATAGGGTAATAAATCGAGTTTCCAAGTCCACTATCTTTATCCAAAAACTCACTCTAATACGCAAAAACACCAAACGCTAGAGATATAAACAAATCCTCAAAGGAGATCTAACGCGGCTCTCCAATCAAGAATAGTACTAGGGCAACGGCTCTTTCCGAGACACCCACTAGTAGCTCACTTCAGTTGTTCCGACTAATAGCGTCATCCGTCACGTAAGCTCTTCCTCAAGTAGCTAATTGTGCCAGCAGTCCTGAAGAGCTCTACTCATCTGAACGGCCCAGCGTTTACATCTAAAGGTCTAGGCGAAAGGCTTCTTTCATCGAAAGGACCTCGATCCCGTCTTCGAGTATTTCCGCTACATCTTGACGTTGTTAGAGATAGAATCCGACGTTGCTGCAGAATTACCACCAAACATCCCGTTGTAGACGTCATTGCGTTACATAGTGCAAAAGAATCACTATCCGACTGCAGATATTCTCATCGGGTTCCAGAGTACGTTTTGATACGTCAACTCCTCGATCTTCTGTTGATGGTACATCGGGTCTCGGTTCTGTCTCCAAAGATTTTGCAGTTGTCTTCAGTTGATTTGAACATATCTTCACCTTGTGATAGTAGTTGATCATCCTTCCTTGTCCATCAGTTAGGTTTAGGGTTGTTGATGTGCAGCATTCTTTGCCATGAAACATATCGGCTTCTCCTGTATTCAGGTTGGTTGTAAATCACCTCCCTTGTCTAGTGGCCTTCTTTGTTGATTCTCTGGACTGCTCCTTGGTACTCCCGAATGATTGGGGTGACTCATAAATGGTCCCACTCGATCTTGATGATGATAAAATAAATTTGGTTCGGATGAATGGGATATCCAAACACAATTGAAAGGATGATATAAGACAAGTAGAAAGCCGGAAACACTTGTCTTAATTGATACATCAGATCGCAAAACTGGATCTTGAACCTCCAAGCGAACAAGAAAACAAGGACAATGGTTTTCAAAGGCTTTGCACAATTCCAATAAAGCGAAAGATTTCTCTCGAAGGCCAAAAAGAAGTAAAAGAACAGAAACTTGTCAACGTTTACAACGAAACGCAAGTTCAAGAATATAAGGGGCTATATGCTTCACGATGCTCTTAATCCAGGCTCCACTACCCTCCTTAAAGGATCCTTCATAATCTTATGAGGTACAACACCTTCTTCACACTCAACAACGACTCTAGTTAAGAGAAAACTATCTTCGGTGCCACATAAGAGTCTATCACGACCATAGAGAATTGCGATGACGTTCGTATTTCCGATTACACGGACTTGGAGTTATCGCAAACAACAACACCAACCTTGCAACAACTAAGGTGTAGCAGAAAACAGACTGCTTACCCTTATTTGTATACAAAGCCTCTAAACAAAGTTAGCTACACACATAAAACACAAAAATTGCACAACTGATTAAAAGATAACACATAGAAATGAAACAATTACTAGACAATACACGATCTTGATTTCTAGATCAGTTATCTGCTATATGCAATCACGGCAACTCTGAGGGAAGCATTCCTCTGTGATGATTCTCCTTCATTTGTACTTGGAATGAAACGGCAAGATCCTCTTATGGTCTCCACTCTAGTAGTCGGTATAGCGAACGATAACAAATTGGCTGAGTTAGTACTCGATGTAATCAGCACGCTGGATCCACTTGAGTTTATGGGGTCATCCCATCAACTGTCGGCCTTCACGGTCAATGCTCGTAACCCACGCAATAATAGTAGCCATTGCTTTCCTCGAGATCTTGCCATCCTCGAGAGTCGTATTAGCAACACTCCATCGATCAATAGAGCTCTTTGGCATCGGTTAACAACTCGTTCGAAGCTTTAAATCACAATCATCGCACTCCAATGATTGGATTCCACCACTGCTCTTCCAGTCTACTTGTCAACTGCCTCAGACGTTCGAGTGATCCCGCACATTTAGAACTTCTCGATTTTCTAATCTCAATAAGGCATCTTGACGTTGGTCACCAGAAAAGCTATGGTGCATATACGCAAATCTCAACTATTAACGAGATAGCTCACACAAGGTGCTATCTCGCAACTTGTAGAGAAAAATTTCTAGAGTTATAACTAGTCCCAATTGCGACTAAAGTTCACCCAATAAACACTTGAATTCGGAACATAACAAGGTGGATAGTCCTAAGCCCCAAATAAGATAATCAAAAACAACAAACTCATACCTCTAGTTGGCGCGGCGAGACGAAAGCGAGTGGTCAATGGTCATTACATACACTAACACTAGTGATAGTCTACAGAAATGCAGACTAGCTCTGATACCATACTGTAACGCCCCGTTTTATTTTAAAGGGTTTACCAAATTTATTTATTCAAATAAAATCAGAGTAATTTTTTTTTTCGCAAAATTTCAAATTAAAACTTTGAACTTAACGGGCGCTACTTAACTACCAACAAAATAACAATTAAAGATAAACACCAGAACCTACACATGCATTTCTAACAACATAAAAATGGAACCAAGTTATAATAAGTTTTCAAAACTAATACAAAAGTTTCAACATAATCCCATCAACATGTTCAAATATTTAAGCGGAAGCATCATAATCCACAATTAATAATTCAACATAATAAATAAAGCGGAAGCAAAGACACAACAGTCCAATGACCACCACTTGCTCGTCTCTCGCTGCCGCCGCCAACAAAGCTCAACCTAAAGGTAGGAAGAGGAAACAAGAGGACAAAACAACAATGGGAGGTGAGCAAAACCACTATGCTCACCAATATCGCATCAGTCTATCTCGCATAAAGATCCAAAACCATAAATATAGTATGCATAGAATCCAGGTCTAACTCCCTAATCGGCCCTATCGCAAAACCTCCTATGTACATACAACAACCTTCCGATCAGACATCGACAAGGTGTAACCGGAAACCTTCCCACCCCAGCTCGACATGGGCTAAGGAATCCTTTCCGGGAGACAGTGGAGCCAAAAGGACCCCCCCGAACATCACACGGATCAGGGCGTCACCCCCCGAAACTCACACACGGATCAGGTGACCTCTCATTGTTTTCGCATTCATCAAAGGCACTATAGGCGAGACGCCCCTGGCGGTGTAACACACTAGACGAGGGTTCTCTGGCTTACTAAAGTTATCGAAACGAACATTTATACGAAATAACGAAATGCGATAATTATAGATACACAAACTGTACCCACCTGGATGACGAGGTAGACAAAGTACTCAAATAGAAGAAACGTAGGTCGAGGGTTCGACTCCTCAAGAACCTAACATTAAGCGAGATAACTCCTATCAAAATTACCTCACTACTCCAAGTAGATATGACACACAAAGCAGACAGTTAAAGAAGGTAAGGAAAAATAAGACAGATAAGCACAACAAGAACGAACAACTCTATATACTGAACTGGAGGACTTTAACAACAATTTCAAAGGCTCGAAAAATCACCAACCTCATGCGAATAAACACATAACTATTATTCTCAACCATCATGAATTTAAACTCAAATTGTCCTATCCGATTAATCACCATTAAGTCCTCCAATAATCAATATTAAAACAAGGCATGAATGTCACATATATAAGTTTTTCATTTACCTCTACTATTTAAGCATGCCTCATACAAATTTCCGACTATAACAAATCATGCTAGAACTCACATCTTTCGGCACTTAAGCAAAAACAACAAAGACTCAACAATTTGATCTAAAACTCAAACCAAAACTTGTTTCAAGATCTCATAGGACTTAACCAACATTTTGCTGTTGCAGAATTTTGAAAAAAAAAAAAAAAATTGATTGCGCTACTTTCGAAATCCGAACATATCTTTTTACATAAAAGTTATTTTTGGGTGAATCAAAAAGCATTTGAAACCTAAGAGATAGATCTAAAAATCATCAGAAGAAATCAACCTTCCCAGGTATTGGGAAATATGTCAAAAACAACAAAACATAAGGAACCACTGTTTCACTTTGAAACTTTGAAAACAGACTGCGCGTTGTTCATATTTTCGACGTAATTATCAAAATAAAAATGATAATCACCCAATTCTTTTTCCTATCGAAAGATAACTCAGAGAATTACAACTTTCATGAAGACATTAAAGGAAAATAACAAGATCCCGTCACTCAAAAATAGTGACAAACACAGACGATCTGCTGCAACAATAAAATCAAAAAAACCGAAAGCGCAGTAATTTTGTAAAAATCATAACTTATTCATTTCAAATCGAAATTGCAAAATTCCAAAGCCCAGATATAAAAAACTGAGCATACTACATTTCATAAGAAGAAAGCAACTTCAAATAATCGGTCTCTCATGGCTTAAACTGAGGCACAACAAAAATAGCGAACATGCAATTTCATATAAAATAGCAATGGGAACATATAGCGAATGTCCTAAGCTCGACTACGTTTAAAATGACTTCTCAACAGAAATAAACGAGCACAATATATGATACTCGATTTAACAGAGTCACGAACATAACTTAATAAATGAAACGACATATAAAAGCCGACGGATAATTCGAAAGAAAACCGACTTCAAATACGAATTCGATAGCACGTAGGACATATATATCTATCATGCGATATATGAGAACGACCGTAATAATGAGAGAATTAGAACAAGTTACCCGACTTTGGGAAACTACAAATTATCGAACAGGAAACGAGCCGGATAGCGGGTCGGACGAACGGACTACGGACAAACAGGTCGAATGATCGAGCAACTGGGGCTCGAAACGGCTTCCGCTAAGCTCACACGGGACTCAAAATGGGTTGTCGCTGCTGTTCGGGCCCTAGATGAAGGCCGACGGGGCTGGTGAGACCTCTGCGAGGTGCTGCTATGAAACAAATAGGCCGACGATGTGAGTTGAGGACGAAGGCAGCTGCTCGTGCGGAGGTCGTCCTCGGCCATGGTGCGGCATTTGGGTGCGCGTTCTCTGCTGTTCATGGGTCGCCAGCGATGGAGGGTTGCTGCGATCTCGATCACGCGTACGCTGCCGGTGGTTAACGGAGGGACTGCTGCAAGCTTGAGGTGATGACAGAGACGAGCGACGCAAATTCTTCACTTATGTGCAAGCAAGAGATTTTCTCTTCCACGAACAGGAAAGATGCGTGCTTCAGGGTAAGGAAAAGTTGTGTGGTCGGTTGACAAGAGAAATGAGGGAGGGATTACGAGAGATTGATTCTGATGTTGTGAAGTGTGGAAGAAAAAGAAGGGATTGAAACGTTACAAAATCTTTAGCAACGGTTTGGATTTCAAGACCAAAATTTATTGCCATAAGTAAGAATTAATGATGGCTAAATATTCTAATAAAATAATTTCAAATAATGGTCATCAAAAAATTAGGGAGAGAAATCGGTTATGGGACTGCCGGGTAGGATTCACAGGTAGTGCGGGGCGCGGTTTTCGATTTAAAATCCCGACTAGGGTCGTTTGCTCGGAAATGAATCGAAACAGAATAAAAGTTCGGTTTACGCGATGATAGTTATATTAAGGCGATCAATATATATTTATAATACACACAATATTTATTTAATAATATTCATTTAAAAACAATTAGGCAATTATTATCACGCAATCTTATAAAAATTAATCTATCACGAAATAAATAATCTCGAACAAAATAAAATAAATAATAATAATCTCAAAATAATCCTGAACAAATGGGGCGTTACAATTGTCTAATTGCCTAAATGATTTAATGTGCTTAATATGTATTAAATGTAAATATTATATATCTAATTGTTAATTAAATTACTAATTTTATATTTTGATTAATATTATTATTATTTTTAAATAATGTGCTATATATATATATATATATATATATATATATATATATATATATATAGTCCGGCTTAATTTTATTTGTCATCTATCAATCCGAGCCTCGATATTAATTGTAAATCGAACCCTCGGAGAATTCGATCCAAAAGAGCTCCATATAGTCGGCCCTTTTGGAGCTTAAGTCTTTTGGCCCAAGTTCAAATCCTTGATCCATTTGGAGATTAAAAATGTTGGGTCCATTTTAATTGAGCCCAGATTAATTGTTCTCGTTCAATTTCCGATCGGATATATTTTCCCTTCTTCTCTCATCGCGACCGAGTCTTCCTCGTTGGATCAAATCTACTGCAATTTTTGGGCAAAATCTTCACGCACGTTCTCCTCCTATCTCTCCCTCGTCCCATTAAATCTCAGCAGAGAAATCATCTCCAAGCTCTTTCTCTCCCTCAATCTCTCTGTTCGTTGCTTAAAAAAAAAAATTGCCATTGAAACCAGCGAGCAGTAGCTCCCTCGCCGACGTTTCTTCGTCACCATCCCAGTCGTTCCCGAGCAGGACTGCAGCCAGCAACCGTCCAATTCTCGTCGGGCGAGCCTTCTTCTTCGTTCAGAGCCGCCATTCACCATTAATTCCGGCGGTCTACAACTCCACCGGCCGTCCTGTTCGTGCCTGAGTCTCAGTCACGACCTGTTCATTCATCGTGTGTCTAGGAGCAGCAGTTGAAGGGCCAAAGCAGGCCGTTCGTGACCAGTTGCCGTTCGCGTGCTGTGCCATTACGAGAAGTTTTTGAGGTCCCGTTCGAGTTTTGTTTTGAGTCATCTGTTTCCAACTGAGCTCGTAAGTTCCAGAAGCGAGGTAATCATCGAGCCTCCTCGTTATTTTGATCCCATATACGGTTGTCGGATTTATCGTGGTTCGTCGAATCGAGTTTATTCAGCTTTTGTATTATTTTCGGTTTATTCGTATTATTTTCGTTTCTCGTGAATTGCCGTGGATTTGTTTGGAACTCTCGGTGTTTTGAGACTGAAACTGTTTGCTGCGTATGCGTGTTTGGGTGTCTCGTTAAATGTTTGAGCCTTATCGTTTTATTATTCGTATTTTTGTTTCGTTGGAACCGTTATTCTAGTCGTTTCGTTTTTTAGTCAAAACCCGTTTCCTTTAAAAATATTTTGAAATGCTGTATGTTGTTATGTTCATTTATTTACTTCTTAGTCGAAACCCTGTTGCTGTTGGAATTGATGTTGTCGACTTTTGGTCGAATTTCACTGTGCAGCAAAACTCTGTTTGCAGGTTGTCAGTTTGTTTTTAAACATTCATTCACAAAACTTTTCAAATTAATAAACAAGCAGCGCCTGTAGTCTAGTGGTGTCTATGCTCAGTTGGTTGAGGGAGGTCGCGGGTTCGATCCTTGCCGCCCGCAACTCTTTTTTTTTCTATGTTTCTACCCTGTTAATAGCAGCAGCACGCGGGCTGTGTTCGGCCCGATTCCAAGCCCGCGAAGCCTGTTCCAGCCCACACCTCTTTTCAACTTTGAAGCCCAAGTTTTTTTTAGCCAGGCCCAATCCGGAGCGGCCCAACAGCGCCTTTATACTCTCCCAGCGTAGCCCAATTCGAATTTTAAGCTAATTTTTGTGTTCCGGAGCTCCTTTTTCATACCGATTTCAATTTTAAAAATATTTTTAAAATGATAAAATTTTGGAAAAAATTATTTAAGTCCCGAGACTTCAAATTTTATCCTCCGAGTCTTATTTTTCAAAATGAGAGAGTTCCAAGTCCACGAAAAATCCGATTAAAACCCTTAAGGCTTAATTTTTTATTAAGTATGGGTTTTATGTTAAATTTGAGTAGTGAGATAAATTATTGATAAATTATCTCGCTTGAATGTAGGTGTTTGAGGAGTCGAGCCTCATCCTACGTACTTGCTCTTGTGTGCAATTTTCTACCGAACTAACCAGGTGGGTTGTAATTGTAAAATTTTCTATGCCATATGTGTTTATCATGATGTTGACTTAGTATGATTTTAGTATGTACGTAAACCATGTAGTCTATCAGCGTGAGCCGATTCGACCGTCGGTACGGTTGTCCCCGTCGATGTAATACGGTTACCTGCGAGGTAAGTCTCCGTAAGACCTAATGAAAGGCTGTGCCTTGTCGTATGGCACGTACCCCCATGAGTTAGGGTAATGAATCCCCTTTCATTGGCTAATGAAAGATGTGTACACGTGGGTATTATGTTGTGATGTGATTAGGAGACGTGACAGATTAATTGTTTTATGTTCATACTCTAACCATACCTTCTCTTCATTATTTATGTTGTGATATATATGCATAGTGGTGAGCACGCTTTTCATCTTGTGCTCATCCCCACTTGCTCTTCACCGATGCAGGTTAAGCAGGAGCTGGGTGACGGGTGTTGGTGTTATATACTTAAGCTTTGCTTTAGTGGATATTACACTTGTTGTTTCTTGTTGAATGAGAATTATGTTTGGTTAAATAAGTTCCACGTTCTGTTGTTTTGCATGTAGATAAGTGGGTCGTCATCGGGCGTACCGAAGATCACTATATCAGTTAC
>CACSLK010006106.1:3385992-3397690 GCA_902706635.1 Striga hermonthica
ACCAGCAAGTGACCATACCACGATGACCAGGACGACGAGACGAAGAGATCGCCATCGAGATCGCCGCCAACCGCCGCCGGACGCGCCGCCACGTGCCGCCGCAAGGAAGCAGTCGCTGGAGTTTGTCGTCGCGCGTGAGAGCGCGTGAGATGGCCGATTTCCGATCGGTCAACGCCGTTGACTTCGCCGTGACGTCAGCTTTCTGGATTGGTCAAGTTTGTTTGATTCCGAGAAGATTTGATTTGCGGTCAACTGTCCGGGCCAACCAGATCTACATAAATTTTAAGCAGTAAGTTTTCTTCATCAAACCTTTAGATCCGCTGCGCATAGGTTTATGTTGAATGTTTGTCCGTGATTTGTGCATATCGAGATCCTCGTGGGTTCCAACACTATGTCGATCCAAGCTAGAGGAGGCTATGAGTATTTCGTCACTTTTATTGATGATTATTCTAGATATGGATACATTTACTTATTGCACCGCAAGTCCGAATGCTTTGAGAAATTCAAGGAGTATAGGACAGTTGTGGAGAAACAACAAGGTAAAAGTATCAAGTGTCTTCGATCTGATCGAGGAGGCGAATACCTCTTTGGAGAGTTTAGGACATACCTATCAGAAGCAGGGATTGAATCCCAGTTGACTACACCCGGCACGCCCCAGAAGAACGGGGTTACAGAGCGAAGAAACAGAACTCTTATGGAAATGGTTAGGTCGATGATGAGTTATTCGAAGTTACCAGATTTGTTTTCGGGATTTGCATTAGCGACAACATGTTACATTCTGAATTTTGTTCTATCAAAGTCAGTAGACAGTACTCCTTATGAGTTGTGGAAAGGGCACAAGCCTAGTTTCTCACAAATTCGAATTTGGGGTTGCCCTGCACATGTCTTAGTGCAGGAGGCTGGAAAGTTGGAGAAACGTTCAGAAGTGAGACTGTTTGTCGGCTACTCCAAGGAAACGAAAGGTGGTTTATTTTATAGTCCTGAGGATCAGAAGGTGATCGTTAGTACGAACGCTAGATTCTTGGAAGAAGACTATATCTTAGATCATAAGCCCAGTAGTAAACTTGTCCTAGAGGAGTTAGGGAGAGATATCGATAGTTCCCCACCGAGTGCGCAAGTAGATACATCATATAATACTGCAACACGTAACACTGATAGTGTGCCAGTACAGATGGTACCTCGTCATAGTGGGAGGGTTTGTACACAACCCGACCGATGGATAGGTCTTGGAGAGTCATCGGACTCAGTTCCAGGAGACCTAGAATCAGACCAAAGAACTTATGACGAGGCACTCCAAGATAGAGATGCAAATTCGTGGAAGGTTGCAATGAAAGCCGAGATGGGGTCTATGGACACCAATCAGGTCTAGGATCTTGTAGAACCACCCGATTGGATACGTCCCATTGGATGCAAGTGGGTTTACAAGAGAAAGAGAGGATCGGATAAAAAGGTGGAAACCTTTAAAGCGAGGCTTGTTGCGAAAGGTTATACACAGAAAGAGGGTATCGATTATGATGAAACCTTTTCTCCAGTAGCTATGCTTAAATCCATTCGGATTCTCTTAGCTGTAGCCACTCATATGGATTATGAAGTCTGGCAGATGGATGTTAAGACGACTTTAATTAATGGGAACCTTCAGAAAGACATCTATATGCAGCAACCAGAAGGATTCTTGCAAGAGGGCATGAGCACTTAGTTTGTAAGCTTAATCGGTCCACTTATGGACTGAAGCAAGCTTCCAGGTCTTGGAATATTCGGTTTGATGAGGTAATCCAGTCATATGGATTCACCCAATGTCCGGATGAGCACTGTGTATACAAGAAGATTAGTGGAAGCGTGGTGGTGTTTCTTGTGCTATACGTGGATGACATACTTCTTATTGGCAACAACAAGAAGGAGTTGTCAGACGTAAAGGTGTGGTTGTCTAAGCAGTTTGATATGAAGGTCTTGGTTGAAGCAGGACACATTCTTGGTTTCAAGATCATTCGTGATCATGAGAAGAGAATGATGTGCTTATCCCAGTCTTCATATATAGATACGGTCTTGGCTAGATTCAGTATGCATAACTCTAAGAGAGGTACATTACCTTTCAGACATGGAGTACCTTTATCTAAGGAGTTTTCTCCTAAGACGACTGAGGAGATAGAGGACATGAGGACAGTTCCTTATGCTTCGGCAGTGGGAAGTCTCATGTATGCAATGTTGTGCACTAGGCCTGATATTAGCTACGCCGTTGGCATGGTAGCGATATATCAAAGTAATCCAGGAAGGGAACATTGGGCTGCGGTGAAACATATACTCAAGTACCTGCGAAGGACTAAAGAGTACATGTTAGTTTACCGTGTAGACAGTTTGTTTCCGCTGGGTTACAGCGATTCTGATTTTCAGTCAAATAGGGACGAAATTAAGTCAACCTCAGGTTATGTGTTTACCTTGGGAGGTGGAGCCATTTCATGGAGGAGTGCTAAGCAGAAGTGCGTAGCAGACTCCACTATGGAAGCCGAGTACATCGCAGCCTCTGAGGCAGCGAAAGAGGCAGTTTGGCTTAGAAACTTCTTGGTGGACTTAGAGGTGATTCCGAGTTTGCCACGTGTTATTACCGTGTACTGTGATAACAGTGGTGCAGTAGCAAACTCAAGGGAACCACGAGCCCACTGAGCAAGCAAACACATAGAGCGCAAATACCACCTTATCAGAGATATTGTGGCAAGAGGAGAAGTTGAGATCACCAAGATTGCATCAGAAGACAACCTAGCTGATCCTTTTACGAAGAGTTTGCCGGAGAAGGTCTTCGCCAAACACGTAGAGGGAATGGGAGTCAAATGTATGGTGATAGGATCGACATAGGTCTTTTAGGATACGGATTGATAGGACTATACTAGTAAAGCGACAGCTTTAAGTATAAGTGGGAGATTGTTGGTGTTATATACTTAAGCTTTGCTTTAGTGGATATTACACTTGTTATTTCTTGATGGATGAGAATTATGTTCAGTTAAATAAGTTCCACATTCTGTTGTTTTGCATGTAGATAAGTGGGTCGTCATCGGGCGTACCGAAGATCACTATATCAATTACTTGCGAACAAGAATCATTGGTTCACAACCTAGATGGAATTGAACAACCCATCGGAACGGTTGTAGTGTCAACCGTACGGTTTGTCTTGACCGATTAGTTGCACTAGTACATTTATGTATTGAACAGGATCCCAGAGAGGGATGTTCGGTTTATACTGATCTTCGTAAACGAACTAGGCCTCAGTTAATTATTGCGTGCTCTTAACCCGTAAGATATTAAATAGACATGTGCACATAATTGTTGTTGCTTTGATTCTTGGGGTGAGATCCAAGTCGGGTCGACATACTTAATGAATTGGGTAATGACATTATGTGTTCGATGTGCTATTAGGATATTTACGGTCACCATGTACGTTAGTCTGATGATGTCCCCGAAGTGAGTTCGTGAAGGAATATTATGCTAACACTGCAGGTGGATTTATTCCGGCATAATATGAATCTTATGACCGAGCGCTAGCTTCAGTAATATAATATATTAATTAATTCTTGATTATCAGTGATCGAATTAATTAATAGACATTATATCTTAAACATGGGAGGTAAATCGGATAATTATAATAAGGAGTCTCAAATGTAATTTGGGATAGGTGAGGGGAGTGCAATAATATTATTGTGGTGGACTTTAATATTATTAATATATTAATTGTGGGGTTGCTCCACAGTATTAATATATTAAAAGCCCTTATTCTATTCTCCTTAGGGTCCCTACTGTAGCTCTATATATACAGCATTAGGCTCTTGGAAGAGAATACACAATCCCATAACCTAGCAAACACGTTCGCCCCCTCTCTCTCTCTCTTCCAAGGAGTTGTTCTATTTCTTGTGCTCCACTGATACAAGATCTAGATAGCTGTTTGAGAATACAGTAGAAGATCTTAAGGTATATACGGGATTCCAATCAAATCTATCATCCTTCCAAACCGGAGACCAAAACCAGGAAGTGGCATTACCACGACGACCAGGACGACGAGTCGGAGAGATCGCCGTCGAGATCGCCGCCAGCCGCCGCCGCACGCGCCACCAGAGGATTGCTGCTGCTGAGACTCACATGCGCGCGTGAGAGCGCGTGGATGCTCTGATTCCCGACCGGTCAATGCCGTTGACTTCGCCGTGACGCCGGCTTCCTGGATTGGTCAAGTTTGTTCAATTCCGAGAAAATTTGATTTGCGGTCTGCCGTTCGGGCCAGCCAGATTTACATAAATTTTTAAGTCGTAAGTTTTCTACATCAAACCTTTAGATCCTCTGTGCATAGGTTTATGTTTGAATGTTTATCCATGATTTGTAAATATCGAGATCCTCATAGATCCCAACACCTTTCACTGTTGCCGCCAGATTTAGGTTCAATCAAACGGTTATATTTTCTTCACCCTTTCAACTAGTCTTAGTTCCAGGCCATTAATTTTGTCTTTAATCTAACGGTCGTGATTCTTTAAATTTCTTTTCGCGTCTCCTATAAATGCCCTTAACACCGAACATTATCAATTTTCCACCTTCGTGAATTGTGATTATATTTCTGCCCTAATCCTGCTAGCCCTCTGTAATACATCTCTTCGCAACTCAAGTTTCTCAGCCCTTCAAGTGACCTCTCCACTTCACAAGAATGAATATTCATGTTTTTATTTTCTGTTTTTAGTTTTCTCCTCCCTGAATTTTCGTCCGCCTTGCCGACTAGATATTTTCCTACTTTCTTCTTCTTCTTCTTCATTTTGAAACCTTAAAGAATATCCTTTTTTGATACTTTCCTCCATTATTTTTAGATTCCAACACTTCGAGTGAAAACAACCACCATTCTGGGAAGGACATGTCAACTCCGTTCTCCTCGACCACTCCACTGATTTCTCATTTTCCTGAAACTTTCGTCGAAGAAGTTTCCTAACCTACGCACATCTCCATTGTTCGACATGTTATCCCATCACAAACTACCATGCCTACTCGACCTCTCCTACCTCTTCACTTCCTTCCCTTTATTGCTACTGCCGACCATTTGGGTTTAGCGACGAGCTTGACGCAGCCGCCATACCGAATGAGAAAGACCTCAAGGTCCTTCGCCTCAGTCATATATCTTTCACCATTCCACATTTTTTCTCATACGCCAAGGACATTAGTGCACATGAAAAGGGCTTACGACGACTAGGCTATTCATGTGGATGCGGTTAATCCAAATTGATGAGAAAGACCTCAAGGTCCTTCGCCTCAGTCATATATCTTTCACCATTCCACATTCTTTCTCATACGCCAAGGCTGGTCCTTCGTCCAGCCGCTCCAAGTCATGCCATCGCACCGAAACCTCTCTCCCTGTCTCAACATTGCATCAACTGTCTAGACATCAATGAGCTCTGACATCCCTTCAAACATTCCCAAATAGACGCACAAATTTGCATATGTCAAACCTAAAACTCCCTTTACTTGGGCCTCCACATTTGGCTCAAGAAACTTGTGTTCAAGTCTAAGAGTCCTTAGAACCCCATTTTCTCTCCCACACGCAAATCTCAGTAACAACTCTGAATTGTTTCTCTTTTTATTACACAGAGAACCCACGATTACACAGGCTCTGGTGCCGAAGATCGCGTGGTGTATAGAACCAGAGAAGAAAATAGGTCAAAGGCGATTGCTATGATTAATGCAACGATCAAGGACGGTGTGTGGGTGTAACACCCCGCTATATCATAATTATCAAAGTAAAATTTTCGCAAAATCTTGTCTGAAAATACTTAGTAACTTGCGAAATTGTGATTCGGGATGCTACTGAGAAACCTTTCTTTTCTGAAAATCCGTTATCTTTTCTGAATAAAAACTGTTAAGAAAAAGGGATTATATTTACCTAGACAAGCATGTAATATTATATTAAATCCGACTGATAAATCAGATCAAAATTCTGAAAACTAACATGCAAGTCTAAAAACCTAATAACATCAGCGGAAGTCAAAACGTGGCAAAATAATATATACATGTCCAAAAGTCTGTAAAAGACATATAAACAAACCCACGACTGCCGGCCCAACTCACTCCTCAGGACCGATCCTGTGACCTGAAAAACATGATTAAACGTGGGGCGTGAGCACTAAAAGCCAATATGATCCGTAAGAACTCATACTAAAGTAAACAGCGATAACAATTACAATACCATGATCAATGGCATATATAAACGTGGCATGGTACCAGTACAATAAACATGGCATGGCATGGTTGTGGCATAACTGAATCTGCCAGCACTAATGTGCTGGACACCATGTGCACACTCTAGTGGGCAGATATAACCACAAGAACCTAGAATGGACTTATGGCACCTGGACAGGCCAACATTCTAAGCGGATACATTACATGATACATACCTCAAACATGATAGTTGTAATTATAGTCAATGTAATACTCAGTCTGAGTTCCCACCTGAACTGCTGAAAATGTAAGTGCTGACGGCTGCTGACTGATCAAACTGTAAAAATATATAAATAAACAAATACTAAGTACAATGCTCAGACTGACTGAAAATAACTGCTAAGATGATCGACTCGATCTAAATATTTAACTAGAATAATCTCGGGTTCTAACTTGATGACAATAAAACTAGACTGAACTGGTACTGATATACTGAACTGACTGGACTGAAAATTTAACTGAAATATTGAACTGAACTCGGGTCGGGTCACTAAGTCCTGAACTGCTCAGATAACTGGTCTGAATCGACTGGTTCACTGGCTGGCCGGATAGTCGGCCGCTGGCTGGGCCACCAGCACGGTAGCACGCACGTACTGGGCGCAGCCTTGGCGCTGCGGGGCGCTGCTGGCACTGGCCCGTGATGTGACTGACATGGTCCGTGCGCTGGCGGATGCGGCTGGTGTTGGTGTTATATACTTAAGCTTTGCTTTAGTGGATATTACACTTGTTATTCCTTGATGAATGAGAATTATGTTTGGTTAAATAAGTTCCACGTTCTGTTGTTTTGCATGTAGATAAGTGGGTCGTCATCGGGCGTACCGAAGATCACTGTATCAGTTACTTGCGAAACAAGAATCGTTGGTTCACAACGTAGATGGTATTGAACAACCCATCGGAACGGTTGTAGTGTAAACCGTACGGTTTGTCTTGACCGATTAGTTGCACTAGTACATTTATGTATTGAACAGGATCGCAGAGAGGGATGTTCGTTTTATACTAATCGTCGTAAACGAACTAGGCCTCAGTTAATTATTGCGTCCTCTTAACCCGTAAGATATTAAATAGGCATGTGCACATAATTGTTGTTGCTTTGATTCTTTGGGTGAGATCCAAGTCGGGTCGACATACTTAATGAATTGGGTAATAACATTATGTGTTCGATGTGCTATTAGGATATTTACGGTCACCATGTGCGTTAGTATGATGATGTCCCCGAAGTGAGTTCATGAAGGAATATTATGCTAAACCCTGCAGGTGGATTTGTTCCGGCATAATATGAATGCTATGAGCGAGCGCTAGCTTCGGTAATATAATATATTAATTAATTCTTGATTATTAGTGATCGAATTAATTAATGGACATTATATCTTAAACATGGGGAGGTAAATCAGATAATTATAATAAGGAGTCTCAAATGTAATTTGGGATAGGTGAGGGGAGTGCAATAATATTATTGTGGTGGACTTTAATATTATTAATATATTAATTGTGGGGTTGCTCCACAGTATTAATATATTAGAAGCCCTTATCCTATTCTCCTTAGGGTCCCTACTGTAGCTCTATATATACAGCATTAGGCTCATGGAAGAGAAAAGAACAATCCCATAATCCTTGGGAAACGTCCAGCCCTCTCTTTCTCTCTCTTCCAAGGAGTTCTTCTATTTCTTGTGTTCCACTGATACAAGATCTAGATAGCTGTTTGAGAATACAGTAGAAGATCTTAAGGTATATAGAGATTCCAATCATACATCCAAACCGGAGACCAAAACCAGCAAGTGACCATACCACGACGACCAGGACGACGAGACGAAGAGATCGCCGCCGCACGCGCCCACACGCGCCGCCGGGAGGAACCTGCTGCTGGAAGTTGTCGTCGCGCGTGAGAGCGCGTGAGAAGTCCGTTTTCCGACCGGTCAACGCCGTTGACTTCGCCGTGACGTCAGCTTTCCGGATTGATCAAGTTTGTTCGATTCCAAGAAGATTTGATTTGCGGTCAACTATCCGGGCCAGCCAGATCTACATAAATTTTAAGCAGTAAGTTTTCTTCATCAAACCTTTAGATCCGTTGCGCATAGGTTTATGTTGAATGTTTGTCCGTGATTTGTGCATATCGAGATCCTCGTGGGTTCCAATAATTGGTATCAGAGATTGAGGTTAATCCGTTATGTACAAGATCCGGATTAAACTGCTTAATTGTCTATGTGTGCTCAAGCGCAGCCATATATATTGGATTATATGCATAACTTGGTTTTGCAGGAAATAGTTAATCCACTATTATGGCCATCTTTTTATGTGCTTGTGCTTAATTGATGGTTGGTTGTATGGTTTTAAATTTTGTTTTAAAGCCTCGGGATTGTCGAGAAATTATGGATGAATGCTTGTATTAATTGCCCGGGGGTTGACCGGATAGTTTAATTAATTAGTAGAAGGCATGTACATCCACTCGTTGGATCTAGGAATCGATTTATATAATTTTGTGAATTATATTTTCGTATTGTGATCGACCGTTGGGGACCGGACCTTCACAAAGATCCAAAGAGACTCGACAAAGCAAGGAAGAAACTGGAGCCGGGAGCCAAGTGGCCGGCGCGGCCGCGACTTCTACTGGTGGAGATTTTGTGGAACTTGCAGTACAAGTCAACCGGGATTCTACTGCAGTGGGAGTTCCAGTTGGTTTATGACAGAAATCCTAATCCAAGAAGAATAAATATTTAATTGGCCATAATTGTGGATATTTATTTATGGCATTAATTATTTATTTGTTTATTTATGCATGGGAATAATTGTTGCCTTGTGTGCATAGAATTATTTAGAATTGCATATATATAAATATATATATTAAAAATCCTCATTTAAAATACTAAGTTGAGAAGGATATTTAAAGTTAAGATAATTTTGAATTCCTAAGGCCTCCATTTCTAATTCGTTGGTAAATCAATTAATTGATAGTGTGGGCTTCCCCGAGGATGACATTACTTGAAAATTAATTGAAGGATAATTATCAGAACGAATTTCTAAATTTAGACGGTTAGAGGAAATCGAATGAGAGCGTACGGGTCACCCCGAGGTGAACGTATAATCGATTTTGATGACCTTAGGACCGAGAAATGGGATTCACTTAGAATGCAATTCATTTCATAACCCTTCGAGGGGTTCCTGATTTTTATTGCATGGCCAAAAGGTGACCGATTATTAATTTCGTTCGTCATGAAATTGGTTTTGCCTTATGGAAATTAATGGGTTCTGGAAAAACCCTTCTTTAAAGAAACGAAGAATTAGTAGAGTTGCCCGAGCATCATACCAAATTCTCAAGGTTTAAAGATGTCGGTGAATTTAAAGTATTGTTTTGAGGATGTCAATATTAACAGTTAAATTCAAAATGTTTAATCAGTAAAATATTTTTGTAATTCTCAGATTTATTCATCATGGCGTTCAATCCGTTGTCTGTTATCCTAAAAGAAAATCAACTTACCGGTCCAAATTACATTGATTGGAAAAGGAACTTAGACATAGTGCTGACTGCTGAAAGCTATAAGTATGTGCTAACTGAGGCTTGTCCTGATGTGCCGGCTGATAATGCCCCAGATGAGGAGAAACAGGAGTATGCACGGTGGAAGAAGGCTGATGAGATAGCGAAGTGTTACATTTTGGCTTCTATGTCAAATGTCCTTCAACATCAGCATCAGTCAATGGCCACTGCTGCAGATATGCTTCTGAACCTCAAGGAACTGTTTGGGCATCAGTCGAGGGCTGCAAGACAAGAGGCTTTAAGTGCTCTGATGAACACGCGCATGGCAGAGGGTACACCCGTAAGGGAGCATGCTCTCAAGGTCATGGCACAGCTGAATGATCTAGAGGTTCTTGGAGGTTTTATTGACGGGGAAACCCAGGTCGATATCATGCTCCAATCTCTGCCGAAGAGTTTTGATCAGTTTCGGTTGAACTATAACATGCACAAGATGCATATGGCTCTTCCAGAACTGTTGTCAGAACTCTAGTCGGCTGAGGCCTTATTCACTTAGAAATCAGTTGTGATAGTTGCCGAGCAAGCCGGACCTTCCAGGCCTCACAAAGGTAGGAAGAGGAAGAAGGCTGCAGGAAAGGCAAAGGCACAGAGCACCCAGTTAGTGCCTCAACAGGCTGTGGCAAAGAAGCCGAAAGGTAGATGCCACAAATGCAATAAGTCAGGGCACTGGAAGGTCGATTGTCCTCTCCTCAAGAAGGGCAAAGAAGGTAACTCTCATACTTTCGTCGTAGAAACATGTTTAGCGGTTGTATCTACCAGTACCTGGTGTGTAGATACTGGAGCCACTGATCATGTCTGCAATTCTTTGCAGGGGTTCCAGGAAACCAGACGACTTAGGGATGGAGAGATTACAGTCTACATGGGCAATGCTACGAAAGTAGCAGCAGTTGCAGTGGGAGTAGTTACTTTAGTGTTTGATGCTAGTATTTTTGTTTTGAACAATTGTCTTTTTGTTCCAAGTTTTAGGTAGAATTTAAGTTCAGTTTCTAAACGCGTTTTGAATGGTTATTTAGTTTCGTTTAATAACTCAGTTGTTATTCGTTTTGGTAATCATTTGATTTGTTCTGGTTCAACGGTTGGCAATTTATATTTTCTGAAACCAAAGTCTCCCACACTACAACAAAATGAATCGAATAATGTCTCGACTAAAACTAATAAGAGAAAAGAGTCTTCGATGAATCAAGCATATCTTTGGCACCTTAGGCTTGGGCACATCAACCTTAGGAGGATTCAAAGGTTGGTATCTACTGGGCATCTTGGTCCAGTAGAAGATCATTACCAGACTTGCGAGTCCTGCCTACAAGGTAAGATGACCAAGAGGCCGTTTTCGGCAAAGGGGCGAAGGAGCCAAGAAGTGCTAGGATTGATTCATTCTGATTTGTGTGGTCCTATGTCGATCCAAGCTAGGGGAGGCTATGAGTATTTCGTCACTTTTATTGATGATTATTCTAGATATGGATACATTTACTTGTTGCACCGCAAGTCTGAATGCTTTGAGAAAATAAAGGAGTATAGGACAGTTGTGGAGAAACAACAAGGTAAAAGTATCAAGTGTCTTCGATCTGATCGAGGAGGCGAATACCTCTTTGGAGAGTTTAGCACATACCTATCAGAAGCAGGGATTGAATCCCAGCTGACTGCACCCGACACGCCCCAGCAGAACGGGGTTGCAGAGCGAAGAAACAGAACTCTTATGGAAATGGTTAGGTCGATGATGAGTTATTCGAAGTTACCAGACTCGTTTTAGGGATTTGCATTAGAGACATCATGTTACATTCTGAATTTTGTTCCTTCAAAGTCAGTAGACAGTACTCCTTATGAGTTGTGAAAAGGGAGCAAGCCTAGTTTCTCACAAATTCGAATTTGGGGTTGCCCTGCACATGTCTTAGTGCAGGAGGCTGGCAAGTTGGAGAAACGATCAGAAGTGAGACTATTTGTCGG
>CACSLK010006106.1:3399866-3409924 GCA_902706635.1 Striga hermonthica
ATGGAAGAGAAAAGAACAATCCCATAATCCTTGGGAAACGTCCAACCCTCTCTTTCTCTCTCTTCCAAGGAGTTCTTCTATTTCTTGTGTTCCACTGATACAAGATCTAGATAGCAGTTTGAGAATGCAGTAGAAGATCTTAAGGTATATAGAGATTCCAATCATACATCCAAACCGGAGACCAAAACCAGCAAGTGACCATACCACGACGACCAGGACGACGACACGAAGAGATCGCCGTCGAGATCGCCGCCGCACGCGCCCACACGCACCGCCGGGAGGAACCTGCTGCTGGAAGTTGTCGTCGCGCGTGAGAGCGCGTGAGAAGTCCGTTTTCTGACCGGTCAACGCCGTTGACTTCGCCGTGACGTCAGCTTTCCGGATTGGTCAAGTTTGTTCGATTCCTAGAAGATTTGATTTGCGGTCAACTGTCCGGGCCAGCCAGATATACATAAATATTAAGTAGTAAGTTTTCTTCATCAAACCTTTAGATCCGCTACGCATAGGTTTATGTTGAATGTTTGTCCGTGATTTGTGCATATCGAGATCCTCGTGGGTTTTAACAGCTGGCACCACGCGTGCGCAAGGGACGGCTATCGGCGTGCTGTTGTTCACTGTCGACGGCTACTGGGCGCTGGGACGCGCAACTGGGCGCTGTCGAGCGCGACTGGGCACTCGGGCGTGCTGTCGGGCACTGGCCGAGGCCTGCTGGGCACTGCTGGCGCGCTGGCCTGCTCTGGGACTGGCCAGCATGCGCTGAGCGCTGCTGGCTGGCGGTACGCGCGTGTGCTGTGGGCGACTGGGGCGCTGCCCATGCTCACTGCACGCTGCGGACGTACGCAAGTGGCCTGACTGCGTGCTGTCGGGCGCGATGGCGTGGTGATGAAGATCGTGTGTTTCGATTGTCGATAAGCCACGAATCCGCGCATTGAATCGTCGATAGGTGTTTCTCTAGCCACAGTCGCGCCTATTGAAATGAATAAAATTGAAATAGAAATCTAGAAGAAATCTAAGACAAAGTGTTTGAACAGAAGTTCGGATTTTTATTGATAAACTGAATGATTAAAAATAACATGGGGAAGGGGCCTTTATATAGACACTAAATATAGCTAGTCCTATTCTACCTAGGGAACTAATAAGGTAATAAAATATTAAGAATCCTAAACAAGCTAGAAATTATAAAGCAACAAGGAAACAAAATAACTTGGCTTGCACTCCAAGTTGGGAAGAATAATCTAGAGAAGATTCAGCTCAAAAACACTCCTACAAGTCCCAATTTCTTGCTGGCCAAGTCAGCCCGCGCGTTGCCCCTGGCAGGCCTGCTGTCCGCGTGCGCTACAGCCCAGCGCGCGCCCGTGCGCGTCCGTCCTGCACGCGTGTCTGTGCACGCAGTCGCGCCCCCGTGATATGGAAGTGGTTATTAACCCCGGTGAGTCAAGTGACGGGATGGTCGAAGATCTCGATATATGGTTGGAAAACATGCTGGAAGAGTCATCAAGCCAAATTTATCGACCTTCATGCGTGAGAGATTGGCCGAAAGGATGTGGTCCAAGGTTGAAGTTGAGGCTAGGAAACGCAAGGCCAAGAGACAACGCAAGGCAAAGGTTAGTAAGACAAGTCATTGTTGTGGGCCTTGTGCGAGGAAGAAGCGGCATGGCGCTCGGGGGCTAGAAGGCGTGGTAAGCAAAGGATGGAGGACGGATGGATATGGCATGTCGGAGATTGCCTTGGGTTGGAAGGTTGGGACCCATGGGATGAATCGGGTCCATCAACTGAACCGTTCGTGCGAATCAAGCATTGTCGGGGCGGGCTAAGCCCAAGTAACGGACAGGAACCATTGGGCGAACGGACAGCGTCGGTCGAACGTGAGCACACATCGGGCCATGATGTGTGCATGGGAGTGACAAGCAGCGAAGTGCCTTGGGCGTTGGACGAACGCAGGACAAACACGCACGATCTGCTGGACGAGCGCGAGGGTGGCGCTGGGGAGTCAAGCATGGGCAGCAACTGCGCGGGTAGCCAGGACGCGCGGGCGACAGGCAGCAGAAGCACGGAGCGCGCCATGTGCACAAGGAGCAGCACGCAGGCAACATGCGCACGAAGAGGCCAGCGGTAGCGGGGCGCGCATGGGCGAGCGAGTGGAGCACGGACGCGGGTGGAGGCCTAAGCCTCACGGGCTTAGGAGTGCTGGGCGTGCATGCGCAAGAAGAAGGTGGCGCAGGTGAGGCGCGCGCGATAGCGTGCGCGTGCACGGAGGAAGCAAGAAAAGCCGCGACCGACGAGGATTAGGCCTCGCTGGTGACGCGCGTATAAGGCGGTCCGAAGGGGGGCGGCCGATTGTGTGGTGTGCAAGACAAGCAAGATACTTGGAGACCAAGATTAATTAGTAGAAGTAGGATTTTATTCCCTTTTTGCTTTTAATAAGTCTTCTAGTATTAGGATTTATATTATTGCATGATTTAGGAGATCTAGTTTGGTTAGGCTTAGATTTATTTATGCACCTATAAATACCCATGTACCTCTTCATTATGAACATGGTTGAATGAGTGAATGGAAAAGGAACATTGTGTTCAGTCGTGTGCTTAAGCAAGGCCGTAGTGCGTGTTTATCATACAAATCGTGTCTAAGAGAAGGCCCTGAGAGCGTCTATTAGTCACACCTATCGTGTTTAGTCGAAGGCCTTGAGTGCGTGATTATTCACAACCAATAGGCAAAATCATGATCCCTCATCAATGGTGCTTTCATTGAGAGATTCCAATCGTGTCTTTTGTCTATCTATCTTTTTCTTTTTTCGGTTTGCCTTTTGCTGAGGGCCGATTTTTCTCTTCTTTTTGTGCGACTTTTTGGTTCGAAATTCTGTTCTTTTTTCTTCTTTCGAGAGTTTAGTGTAAGAAAAAAAGTGTCATCCTAGTTTGTTTTGATTTTATTAGAGTCTTAAAAAAAATGAAGAGAGTCATGATGTTTGAGCCATTGGATGAGTTGGATTTGGAGTATCTCGCATATCTCGAAAGTTTGGAGAAGAAATTGACTCCGGATGAGCAAGAGTATTTGGAGGAGCTTCACGAGCGAAGGAATTTGGAGGAGTACGAACGACAACTCGTGGAAGCCAGGGAAGCTGAAGTGGACGAAATTCAGAACAATGATGATGAAGGTGCGCTGAATTTCATTATCCTTGAGGACAAGGAAAGTCTTGAAGAAGAGGGGAATGATACGGATGTAGTTATTAACCCCGGTGAGTCAAGTGATGGGATGGTCGAAGATCTTGATATATGGTTGAAAAACATGCTGGAAGAGCCATCACTCCCGATTTATAGACCTTCATGTGTGAGAGATTGGCCGAAAGGATGTGGTCCAAGGTTGAAGTTGAAGCCTAGGAAACGCAAGGCGACAACGCAAGGCAAAAGTTAGTAAGGCAAGTCATTGTTGTGGGCCTTGTGCGAGGAAGAAGCGAGAATGGCGCTCGGAGGCTAGAAGGCGTGGTAAGCAAAGGATGGAGGACGGATGGATATAGCGTGCCGGAGATTGCATTGGGTTGGAAGGTTGAGACCCATGGGATGAATCGGGTCCATCAAGTGAACCGTATGTGCGAATCGAGGATTGCTGGGACGGGATAAGCTCAAGTAGATGACACGAACCATTGGGCGAACAGACGACATCGGTCGAACGTGAGCACACATCGGGCCATGATGCGTGCAAGGGAGTGACAAGCAGCGAAGTGCCTTGGGCGTCGGACGAACGCAGGACAAACCCGCACGAGCTGTTGGGCGAGTGCGAGGGTTGCGTTGGGGAGTCAAGCGTGGGCAGCAACCACGCGGGTAGCCGGGACGCGCGGGCGACAGGCAGCAGAAGCACGGAGCACGCCGGGCGCGCAAGTGAGCAGCACGCAGGCGCAAGCCTAGATCGCGTAGGCGTAGGAGTGCGGGGCGCGCGGCAACACACGCGCGAAGAGGGCATCAGTAGCGCGGCGCGCGCATGGGCGCGCGAGTGGAGCACGGACGCGGGTGGAGGCCTAAGCCTCGCGGGTTTAGGAGTGCTGGGCGCACACGCCCGAGAAGAAGGTGGCGCAGGTGAGGCGCGCGCAATAGCGCGCGCGTGCACGGAGGACGCAAAAGAAGCTGCGACCGACGAGGATTAGGCCTCGTGGGCGGCGTGCATATAAGGCAGTCCGAAGGGGGCGGACGATTATGTGGTGTGCAAGACAAGCAAGATACTTGGAGACCAAGATTAATTAGTAGAAGTAGGATTTTATTCCCTTATTGCTTTTAATAAGTCTTCTAGTATTAGGATTTATATTATTGCATGATTTAAGAGATCTAGTTTGGTTAGACTTAGATTTATTTATGCACCCATAAATACCCATGTACCTCTTCATTATGAACATGGTTGAATGAGTGAATGGAAAAGGAACGTTGTGTTCAGTCGTGTGCTTAAGCAAGGCCGTAGTGCGTGTTTATGATACAAATCGTGTCTAAGAGAAGGCCCTGAGAGTGTTTATTAGTCACACCTATCGTGTTTAGTCGAAGGCCTTGAGTGCCCGATTATTCACAACCAATAGGCAAAATCATGATCCCTCGTCATTGGTGCTTTCATTGAGAGATTCCAATCGTGTCTTTTGTCTATCTATCTTTTTATTTTTTTCAGTTTGTCTTTTGCTGAGGGTCGATTTTTCTCTTCTTTTTGTTCGATTTTTTGGTTCGAAATTTTGTTCTTTTTTCTTCTTTCGAGAGTTTAGTATAAAAAAAAGTGTCATCCTAGTTTGTTTTGATTTTATTAGAGTCTTAAAAAAAATGAAGAGAGTCATGATGTTTGAGCCATTGGATGAGTTGGATTTGGAGGATCTCGCATATCTCGAAAGTTTGGAGAGAAAATTGACTCCGGATGAGCAAGAGTATTTGGAGGAGCTTCACGAGCAAAGGAATTTGGAGGAGTACAAACGACAACTCGTGGAAGCCAGGGAAGCTGAAGTGGCCAAAATTCAGAACAATGATGATGGAGGTGCGCTGAATTTCATTATCCTTGAGGACAAGGAAAGTCTTGAAGAAGTGGGGAATGATACGGATGTGGTTATTAACCCCGGTGAGTCAAGTGACGGGATGGTCGAAGATCTCGATATATGGTTGGAAAACATGCTGGAAGAGCCATCACGCCCGATATATCGACCTTCATGTGTGAGAGATTGGCCGAAAGGATGTGGTCCAAGGTTGAAGTTGAAGGCTAGGAAACGCAAGGCGACAATGCAAGGCAAAGGTTAGTAAGGCAAGTCATTGTTGTGGGCCTTGTGCGAGGAAGAAGCGAGCATGGCGCTCAGAGGCTAGAAGGCATGGTAAGCAATGGATGGAGGACGGATAGATATGGCATGCCGGAGATTGCATTGGGTTGGAAGATAGGGACCCATGAGATGAGCCGGGTCTATCAAGTGAACCGTTCGTGCAAATCGAGGATTGCCGGGACGGGCTAAGCCCAAGTAGCGGACAGGAACCATTGGGCGAACGGACAGCATCTGTCGAACGTGAGCACACATCGGGCCATGATGCGTGCAAGGGAATGACAAGAAGCAAAGTGCCTTGGGTGTTGGACGAACGCAGGACAAACACGCACGAGCTGTTGGGCGAGCGCGAGGGTTGCGCTGGGGAGTCAAGCGTGGGCAAAAACCACGCGGGTAGCCAGGACGCGCGGGCGACAGGCAGCAGAAGCACGGAGCACGCCGGGCGCGCAAGTGAGCAGCACGCAGGCGCAAGCCTAGATCGCGTAGGTGTAGGAGTGCGGGGCGCGCGGCAACACACGTGCGAAGAGGCCATCGGTAGCGGGGCACGCGCATGGGTGCGCGAGTGGAGCATGGACGCGGGTGGAGGCCTAAGCCTCACGGGCTTAGGAGTGCTGGGCGCACACGCGCGAGAAGAAGGCGGCGCAAGTGAGGCGCGCGCGATAGTGCGCGCGTGCACGGAGGATGCAAAAGAAGCCACGACCGACGAGGATTAGGCCTCGCGGGTGGCGCGCGTATAAGGAAGTCCGAAGGGGGGTGGCCGATTGTGTGGTGTGCAAGACAAGCAAGATACTTGGAGACCAAGATTAATTAGTAGAAGTATGATTTTATTCCCTTGTTGCTTTTAATAAGTCTTCTAGTATTAGGATTTATATTATTGCATGATTTAAGAGATCTAGTTTGGTTAGGCTTAGATTTATTTATGCACCTATAAACACCCATGTACCTCTTCATTATGAACATGGTTGAATGAGTGAATGGAAAAGGAACGTTGTGTTCAGTCGTGTGCTTAAGCAAGGTCGTAGTGTGTGTTTATCATACAAATCGTGTCTAAGAGAAGGCCCTGAGAGCGTCTATTAGTCACACTTATCGTGTTTAGTCGTAGGCCTTGAGTGCGCGATTATTCACAACCAATAGGCAAAATCATGATCCCTCATCATTGGTGCTTTCATTGAGAGATTCCAATCGTGTCTTTTGTCTATCTATCTTTTTCTTTTTTCGGTTTGTCTTTTTTTGAGGTACCGATTTTTCTCTTCTTTTTGTTCGATTTTTTTCGAGAGTTTAGTATCAAAAAAAAAAAATGTCATCCTAGTTTATTTTGATTTTATTAGAGTCTTAAAAAAAATGAAGAGAGTAATGATGTTTGAGCCATTGGATGAGTTAGATTTGGAGGATCTCGCATATCTCGAAAGTTTGGAGAGGAAGTTGACTCCAGATGAGCAAGAGTATTTGGAGGAGCTTCACGAGCGAAGGAATTTGGAGGATTACGAACGACAACACGTGGAAGCCAGGGAAGCTGAAGTGGCCGAAATTCAGAACAATGATGATGAAGGTGCGCTGAATTTCATTATTCTTGAGGACAAGAAAAGTCTTGAATAGGAGGGGAATGATACGGATGTGGTTATTAACCCCGGTTAGTCAAGTGACGGAATTGTCGAAGATCTCGATATATGGTTGGAAAACATGCTGAAAGATCCATCAAGCCTGATTTATCGACCTTCACGTGTGAGAGATTGGCCGAAAGGATGTGGTCCAAGGTTGAAGTTGAAGGCTGGAAACGCAAGGCGACAACATAAGGCAAAGGTTAGTAAGACAAGTCATTGTTGTGGGCCTTGTGCGAGGAAAAAGCGAGCATGGTGCTCGGAGGCTAGAAGACGTGGTAAGCAAAGGATGGAGGACGGATGGATATGGCGTGCCGGAGATTTCATTGGGTTGGAAGGTTAGGACCCATGGGATGAGTCGGGTCCATCAAGTGAACCGTTCGTGCGAATCGAGGATTTCCGGGGCGGGCTAAGCCCAAGTAGCGGACAGGAACCATTAGGCGAACGGACAACGTCGGTCGAACGTGAGCACACATCGGGCCATGATGCGTGCAAGGGAGTGACAAGCAGCAAAGTGCATTGGGCGTTGGACGAACGCAGGACAAACACGCACGAGCTGCTGGGCGAGCGCGAGGGTTGCGCTAGGGAGTCAAGCGTGGGTAGAAACCACTCGGGTAGCCGGGACGCGCGGGCGACAGGCAGCAGAAGCACAGAGCGCTCCGGGCGCGCAAGTGAGCAGCACGCAGCGCAAGCCTAGATCGCGTAGGCGTAGGAGTGCGGGGCGCGCGGCAACATGCATGCGAAGAGGCCAGCGGTAGCGGGGCGTGCGCATGGGCGCGCGAGTGGAGCACGGACGCGGGTGGAGGCCTAAGCCTCGCGGGCTTAGGAGTGCTGGGCGCGCACGCGCGAGAAAGAGAACGCAAGAGAAGCCGCGACCGACGAGGATTAGGCCTCGCTGGTGGCGCGCGTATAAGGCGGTCCGAAGGGGGGCAGCCGATTGTGTGGTGTGCAAGACAAGCAAGATACTTAGAGACCAAGATTAATTAGTAGAAGTAGGATTTTATTCCCTTGGTTATTTAATAAGTCTTATAGTATTAGGATTTATATTATTGCATGATTTAAGAGAACTAGTTTGGTTAGGCTTAGATTTATTTATGCACCTTTAAATACCCATGTACCTCTTCATTATGAACGTGAATGAGTGAATGGAAAAGGAACATTGTGTTCAGTCGTGTGCTTAAGCAAGGCCGTAGTGCGTGTTTATCATACAAATCGTGTCTAAAAGAAGCCCCTGAGAGAGTCTATTAGTCACACCTATTGTGTTTAGTCGAAGGCCTTGAGTGCACGATTATTCACAACCAATAGGCAAAATCACGATCCCTGATCACCGCGTGCGCCCGTGTCTGCGCTCGTGTCTGCGCGCGCGCTCTGTTGTGCTGCACCTACGTGCACCCGTGTCTGCGCGCGTGCCTGCGCACTGATGACGGACCGCTGATCGGTGTTGTTATTTATACGTTGGGTGTGAATAAACGCCGCACTCGGGGCCTTCGTTTATCCACGATAGGTGTATCTAACAGACGCACTACGGCCTTCTCCTAGATACCGTGACTTCAAGACGCTCTAATGGCCTTCTCTCCGACACTATATGTAAACACGCACTAACAGCCTTGTTTAAACACACGTAAGAACAACAAGTTCCCCCTATGAGATTCACTCATCAATTCCAAGACTCAACATGTTTATTAATGAAGAGGTACATGGGTATTTATAGGTGCAAAATAAATCTAAGCCTAATAGATCTAGATCTCCTATTCTATGCAATAATATAAATCCTAATGCTAATAAATCTCCTAGCATCTTCTACTACTAATAAATAAAAGCAATATGGAAATAAAATCCTAAGATAACTAAAATACTAATTGTTTGGCTTGCACTCCAAACAAATCTAAAAGCTTCCAAACTCCTCATATGCTAGAAACTCTCGGCCGCCCTAATCTCGCACGCCGCCTCACTCGCGTTGCGCGCCGCCTTTGGCGCCTAGTCCTTGTCGCGCGCGGTTTCGCGCGCGCGCGTCTCATCGCCCATTTCGCCTAGTTCCGCGCAGACTAGGCTCTCGCTCGCCTGCCCAGCACGCGCCCCGCTGCCTTGCACCGCACGCCCGCCCTCTAACTCCCGCGCGTGATCGCCTACACCCGCGACTCCTACTCCTGCTTGGATTAGGCCACTGCCCGCGTTGCTGCTCCACTCGCGCGCCAATGCGCCCGCTTCGTCATTGCTGCCCAACTGCCGCGTGTCCTCGCCACCTGCGCGGGTGCCGCCACGCCCCTCATGTCCGTGCCGCTAGGCCTTCGTCCCATGCCTCGCGCATTGCCTCGAGCGCCCGGGCGTCACGATCCTCTACCGCGCGCCCTCATGCACCCGCTGCACTGCGCGTCCCAGCCGTCCCCGTGGCCTGATCTCCTATTACGCACCCGCGTACGTCCGCTGCCGTCCGCGTGCTGCCAATCTCCGTGGCCGATCCTTCCGATGCGCACCATCGTGCGTTGCTCGCGTCGACATCACTCACCCGTGCACCAATTCGACCCCTCGACCCATTACGCGCATCAAGGTACGATGCGCGTTCTTTGCTCGTGCTCGCACCCTTGTCGCCAACCGACTCCAAGTGCTCGCCCGATTCCTTAAGCTCTCCTGACGGCCATGGATCCCATCCATCCAACCCAATACAGTCACCAGCTCGCCAAATCCAACCATCCTCCATTCTACTCTTACCTTCCCTTCGAGCCACCATCTTGCAAACTCGCCTTTTCCTCGCACAAGGCTTGCACCAACACTTCTCTTCTTTAGCCTTCGCCTTGCCTTTCCTTCGAGTTCTTTTGGTCTTGCGTCTTTTAGGCTTGAGTTTAGCTCGTGGACCACATACTTTTGGCCAATCCCTCTTGCATGATGGCCAGTAAATCGGGCTTGATGGCTCTTCCAACATGTTTTCCAGCCATATGTCGAGACCATCGTCCTCTTCCTTGTCGGACTCGCCTGGGTTGATGACCACTTCTGTATCATTCCCCTCCTCTTCGAGACTTTCCTTGTCCTCAAGGATTAAGAAATTAGGCGCACCTTCATCACCGTTTGGATCCTCAACCACCGTTACTTCTCGGGCTTCCATGAGTTGACGCTCGTACTCTTCAATGTTCCTTCGCTCATGAAGCTCATCAAGATATGTTGCTTCCCATGGTGTGAGCTCTCTTTCCAAACCTTCC
>CACSLK010006106.1:3424523-3439350 GCA_902706635.1 Striga hermonthica
AAAAAAAAAAAAAACCCAGCAACTACTAACCTAGCACAATCATACAACTAAGGGCGGGCTTTAGCGAGCTTTTATTAGATCAGATCCAGTAGATCCCTATCTATGGGGATGGTTCAGATGGCTTGAGGTGGAGACTTACATCATCAGGTGTGTTTTCTACTACCTCGGCATGGGAGCAGATCAGGCTGAGAGATCGGCCTAAGCTTCTCTTCGGAGCCATCTAGAGCGATCTTTTCACCCCTACCATTTCGGTTTTCCTTTGGCGCGTCCTCTTGCGCCGGATACCCGTGGACATTGTTTTACACGCGAGGGGATTCTCTTTCCCCTCCCGGTGTGTGAGTTGTTCTGAGACTGGACGCCATGAGACTGAGACTTTTACCCATCTTTTTCTAGAGAGTGAGATTGTGAGGAGAGTGTGGGAGCACTTTGCCACATGGATATATATATCCTTACCCTCCACAGATAGTTTTTTTGAGCTCCTGAGTTTTTTCTTACAAAGCACACACTTTAGACACGTGGGCTTCCTCATTTCTTGTCTGATCCTTTGGTTCACCTGGACGGAAAGGAATAGGGCGAAGCATAGGGATATTACTTTTTTGATTTCTCACATTGTTTTGCAGGTAGAGAGACATCTTTCACTCCTCACATCCTTGGGTAGGCTCACTTCCCGAGACTACAGGCTGCTCGCCACCACACCGCTACATGGTGGCCCTCCCTGCGCCTGTTCGGCCCCCTCGGCCAGAGCTGTTGTTTGGCTTCGACCCGATTCTCCTTGGGTTCAGCTGAACAATGATGGATCTTTCGATCACCAGACTGGAGTTTCCGGAAGAGGAGATTTGATCCGGGACCACAGCGGCGCCCTTATCACCGCCTTCCACACGTCCCTTCAGGCCTCCTCGAGCTATGACGCAGAGATTCAGGCACTTCAGCTTGGCCTTTTAGATAGCTGCCCACCTCTCTAGTCATATTTGGATCGAGCTGGACGTTGCGGCGGTCGTCACCATCCTGACCTCGGGCCACCAGGGCTCGTGGCAGATTCAGCACCCGCTTATGCGCATTAGAGCTCTTCTGCGGTCTGTCCATCATAGGATTACGCACATTTTCCGTGAGGGGAATAGGCCTACTGACTACCTTGCAAACCTTGGAGCCACCACGCCTGACCTTCACACATTTCAGACCGACACTGCTCCACTCTGCCTTCTTACGCTGGTACGGATGGATCAGCTTGGATATCCATCTTTCCGCTTTTAGTAGACTACACTTTTTTCTCATTTGATCTTACATTTATTCCGGGCACGTGTTAGCCCGATGACAGATTTTGTACTTTGTCATTTTTCTGCTTTTGGTTCTTTTTGACTATGATACTATGTTATCTGTAGTTGTTTGATATATTGGGGTCCTGATCTATATACAGGTTGGGGATCCAGCCCAATCCCCCGCCCTACGGGGCGTTGTTTGTTAAAAAAAAAAAAGAAAGAAAAAAAAACCTAGCCTGATCATACAACTAACCTAGCATCATCAGACAATTAACCTAGCAACTACTAACCTAGCACAATTTCTGTCCCTTCGTCGATCCTCTCGTCACCTCCCCCCCTCCTACAGGTGGTTTGACTCAGCCTAGCCACAGGCAGACCTCGTCCGGTGGCTCTTCTCATTGTCGATATGTCTATCACGTCCATTACTTGGAATGGACGGGGATTGGTTGATATGTCTATCACGTCCATTACTCTCGCTCACCTTCGCTCTCTCATTCGTGATCATAGATTAGATTTTGTCGGCTTTATTGAGCCGATGATTCGTAAACCTGACTTTGACTATTACTTTCGTCGATTGGGTTTCCATTCGGGCGTCGGTAACACTTCCCATAAGATCTTCTTTTTCCACTCGTGTGATTACACTTGTCGGGTCCTTCAGGACACCGATCAGGTGCTTCATATCGAGCTCTCTGCTGCCCATCTCCCTGAGCCCATATTCCACACTTTGGTTTATGCCAAGTGTAATAGAGTCGGGAGATACGATCTGTGGGACACTCTGCGTGAGATTGTTGAGAGTATGGAGGGATTGCCATGGATGGTTAGTGGTGATTTCAACATCTTTCTGTACCCCGATGAGCGTGTTCTTGTCATTTAAATCAATAAAATCATATAAATCCATATTTAGCTCGAAATTTTCAAACTCATTTTTATAATTAATTAAAAGTGTTTTCTAAGGCCATGGAGAAGAATTTGCAGCCATTATACCTTGCGAGTAGTTCAAAACTAAAATCAGAATTCGGAAAGGCTAAGGGAACATTTGGCTAAACCAGATTGGGTCGGGCTGCCCGGGTTTGGTGTTGTGAGTCCGATGATGGTGAAATTCTGAGTTGAGGACCTCAGTTATGGGCCGGGCTCGACGAAAACGGCTCGGGCCTCTGGTGAGGACCTCTATTCTGTTCAGACCCTCTGGACGAGTTTGTGCTCACCGGTGGGAAGCTGGACTGAGGTGGTGACGAGCTTGTGAGCCTACAAAACGGCGTGGAGGAGCTGAGCTGGTTGACCACACGTGAAGGAGCTTGGACCGGAGGGAAGGTTGAGCGAAGTCGCTGGAGTTGAGTTGCGGGATAGGGAGGAGCTGCGACGACGACGGTGTTTCTAGCAGCAAACGGCCACTTGGTGCGTGGTCTCGGTCTTATAGACTCGCCGATATGGAGAGGACTCGCCGGAAAAGGTGACTCCAGCGAAAATCTGGCCAGATTTATGGAGGTGGTTGGGTCTTTAAGAAGATGAAGTGGGATGGTGAGCTATTTATAGAAGAATGTATGAGCTAGGGTTTTGTTCTGTTAGAGATATGCTGTAAAAGTTTTGCAGATTCTATCAATTCCATTTGATCTAGCCATCATGTTTTAGTCAAAGTATATATGTTTGCAGTTTATTTATTTATGCAAATCATACTCCATGTCTTATATTGAGATCGTGTGGTTTGAAGTGTTTCGAACAGAAAGATTACCTATCAGTTCCTTATAAGACTAAACTATTCGTTCACAGTCTAGACAGGCAGTGAGACCCCTCTTGGAAAAAGACAGTAGTGTATTCTTGATTCAGTTGGTCTTTGACTGAAGAATTACACTAGCACTTATGTTAAGTTTTGAACACGACCACGAAAGGATACGGTTATGAGACTCACTTATCGTTGTTGTAACCTAGACCTTCAATGATTGATGCGTTCTCTTAAGCTGTAAGATAATAGAAAATAGACATATATATTTATCTCTTATTTATTTGATTTACCAAGTGATTCCTATTTTCTTATGATGACATACGAGGTATTTTGGTAAGTAAGAATAATTATATGATGTTCTATTATAAATTATTTAAGGTCACTATGTTCCTGTGCGCTGGATTGATGACGTCCCCGAAATGAGCTCAGGAATGTACATTATGTTAAACCCTGTAGGTAGGCGATTGCCTGACATAATGGTTAAGGTTCTGAGTGGTACTAATTTCGGAAATAAATAAGAAGTTGATTAATTATTTTGTCAGTAATTTAAGTAATTAACGACGTTATATCTTAAACATAGGGAGGTAAATCGATCAATCGGATTAATATTATTTAATCATGCAGGCTCGATTTTATTGGTAAAATAGTGGCTAAATGGGGAGAGCAATAATATTACTCTAGTGGGATGTTTTATTATTTAATTCCATTAAATAGGAATTAATTTTATTCTATATTAATTAATTAAATTAGGAAAATAATATTCTTACTAGAATCTTCTCTAGGGATTAGGAGACTAAGGAGTCTTATAAAAGATGAAGATTAGTAGGATGTATATTTCCTACATTAGATTATTAATTAGAGTAAGCTTAGGTTTCCTGAATTAGGAATTAATTTTATTCCATGAGTATTAATTTTATTAAGAAAGGTATTTCTACTAGGATCTTCTCTAGTGTTAGGAGACTAAGGAGTCTTCTAGAAGAGTTAGATTAGTAGGAGATATCCTTCCTACATTGAATTAGTATTGGAGTAGATTTAGAATTCCTAGGCCTTGTGGGGTAAGCCCATATTTAGCACCTCCTTAAGGTCCCTAATGGAGCTTATAAATACAACAAGTCCCAACTTCTTGTTCATCATTATGCTGGCCGATTTTCTTAATCCCACATACGTGAGAAATAGCATTGTTCGAGAGTTAGGGAGATTCGATTAAATGCTCCACCAAGTTTGATCAAAGTAGTGTTTAGGTAATCCGTTAAAAGGTTTTTCAGTACAATATTATTCGAGCCTTTTAATTATATTTTTTTTGGTCACTTTCCTCCTCCACACGCCGCCGTCCATCGCCGTGAGGAGTCACCGGAAAACCCCATCGCCGCCGGAAGCCGTCCGTGTCCAACCGATTGCAATCGCGAGCCACTATTCGCAGTCGCGCCCAGCCAGACGCAGTCCCAGCGCCCAGCAACGCCTGCGAGCTCCCAGTGCCGCCTGCTCGCATGCCCTTCGCACTCGCTACCAGTCGACGTTCGCGCAAGGTCCCAGTGCCCGTCCAACACGCGTGCGTTACTCCTAGCGCGCGCAGAAAACCTTCTCCGCATGCCCGCGTGGCCCAGACGCACGACGCCAGTCCGCGAGTGCTTAGGACTCTTGCAACGCACACGCCCAGCATCTGCCACCGCCCGTCCGCGCACGCCTGCCATCCGTGAGTGCTTCCTAGCGCCCGACGCGCATTCCAGCGACCCGCGCACTATGCTAGTGCCTGACGCGCATTAGCTGCTGTCCGTGACTAGCTCGCTGCACCGGCCCCGAGACCTACACACCGTGTGAACCGAGCTTCATTGGAACCTTCGATTAGAATCGAATGAAGGCCAAATCTATCCGCCTATTAGATTGTGGTATTCAGACGAACTACACTAACGGTACTCTATATCGTCTTAGAGTCGGCAAAAATTGTAAAAGGTAAACGTCCATATCCTAACTATAGATTCCGCTGCGTTAAGATTTATTTCGATAAGTTCAATACAGTGCATGTTGTTTGACGTTCCTCATAGAACCCAACAACTGGTATCAGAGCCCAAGTTTAATTCAACCTCGTGCACAGTTTGAATTTGGACTTTGCCTGTTTACATGAATTATGTGCGTACGGACGCAGCGACATAGTAGATTAGAAATTGCAATAAGTTTTTGCAGGTGATTTTTAATCCGACTATTATGACCCGTATGTATGCATTTTAATTCATGTGGAATGTATGTTGTTTTTAAAGCCTCGGACATGTCGAGGAATTTTCGGGTTGGTGAATGCTTGTAATAAATTACTCGCGGTGGGACACCGCATAGTTTATTGCTTTCATAGAAACTCATGTACAGCTCCTGCATGGGTCATAGGATGACTTATGTAATTGTTGTTTATATTATTCATTATTGATCCGGCGGACGTGAACCAACCTTAATGGGGCGAGGCGATTAATGCGTACACGAATGCCATAGTGATGATCCAATGGTGACTTTCCCAGAGACGACCAATTCAGTGGGAGTCACTGCGAAAGGGGAGTTCCAATGCCTGAATCAGAGGACACACTCAATAAGGACATGATTGTGTTTTCTCCGTAACATTGGAGATTGATTAATGGCCATGATAGTTGGATTATAATTCCTAATTTATTATTGCTCATTAATCATGCATGTTTTTTTGTGATTGCTTATGTGCAAAATCAAACATGTTTTTGAAAATCCCGTAAAATAAAAATCATATTAAGTGTGTAATGGGTTGAAATAAATTACATCCAAGGCCTCCATTATAGGTTTGTTAGTGAAGTGATTTAATTCGAGCCCAAAGGACGTTTTATCTCACGGTTCACAAGGACGAATCTCCTTCGGTATGGTTATAGTGAGCTATTTCAAAAGCGTACGGGTCACCCAAAGGTGGACGTATAATTTTGATAGTAAACTTGATACCAATTAATGGGTTACACTTAAAGTGCATATAATTATGATAGTCCCAAAGGATAAGGTCATTTTTATTCTTTTATAAGTTAATTGCGCTGGCCAAAAGATGAATCCGACTATTAGTTAAGTATTGCTCTGCAGTATGTTAAGCTAATGGGATTTATCCCTCCTCTTGCAAATGTTTGAACCGTAGACTTCCACACTCCGTGGCCTGCGGGGATTCAGTGTTTTGAGGTGCTAGTGAATTTATTTGAATATTGTTACATGGGATCAATATTTGATGTTTAAATTCAAAACTACTTAACTGAGTAAAGACTATGTTTGCATGATCCCAGAAATTCAAAATGTCCTTAAATCCATTGTCCGTAATTCTCAAAGAAAAAAACTTGTTGGTCCAAATTATATTGACTAGAAAAGGAACTTGGATATTGTGTTAACTGTTGAGGGGTACAAGTTTTCTACTATTGAGGCTTGTCCGGAAGTGCCTGCTGACAATGCACCAGACCAAGAGAAAGAGGCGTATACTCGGTAGGAAAAGGCTGATGAACACCTTGTCAAATGTGTTACATCTTTGTCAAATGTACTTCAACATCAGCATCAGTCTATGAACACCGCAGAAGAGATGCTCCTCAATCTGAAGGAGTTATTTGGTCATCAGTCGCGGGCTGCCCGACAAGAGGCCATGAGGGTTCTAATGAACATGACCATGCGCGAGGGCACTCCCGTAAGGGAACATGTTCTTGCTATGATGGCCCAGCTGAATGAGCTGGAGGTTCTTGGGGCTTTTATTGACGGGGAAACCTAGGTCGATATAGTGCTCCAGTCTTTGCTGAAGAGCTTCGAGCAATTTCGGTTGAATTACAATATGAAAAAGATGTTGATGACTCTTTCGGAACTTGTTGCTGAACTTCAGTCGGTAGAGGGCCTGTTTCGTTTGAAGAACAAAGCTATGGTGGCCCAGCGGGTATAAGCTTCCACTTCTAAGGCTCCTAAGTGCAAGAAGAGGAAGAAGTCCGCAGGAAAGGGCAAAGCGGTCATGAATGACGCGCAACCTCGACAGAAGATGAGGAAGCCGAAAGGCAAGTGCCACAAATGCTAGCAGAAAGGACACTGAAAGGCAGACTGCCCTCTCCTCACGAAGTTCAACAAAGGTATATCTTTTTCTTTAGTCATTGAAACATGTTTAGTGGTGTTATCTAACAGTACCTTGTGAGTAGATACAAGAGCCACTGATCATGTCTGCAATTTAATGCGGGGGGTCCAGGAAACCAAGCGACTTAGGGAAGAAAAAGTTACCATCTACTTGGGCGATGCTAGTAGAGCGGCAGCAGTTGCAGTGGGAGACGTCTATTTGGATTTTGGCTGAGATAGGTTTCTAGTTCTGAAAGCTTGTCTTTATGTTCCTAGTTTTAGAAAGAATTTGATTTCAGTTTCTAAGTTGTTTATGAACGATTTTTCTACTGCTTTTGATAATAAAGTTATTATTCGTTTTGGCAAATAGTTCATATGTTCTGGTTCATTAGTTGACAATCTATACATTCTAGAATCTAAGTCATCTCTAATGCAACAGAAACAATTACTTAATTCATCATCTAATCAATAAGAGAAGGAACCTTCCAAAATGAACGGAACATATCTTTGGCATCTAAGACTTGGTCATATTAACCTTAGGATGATTCAAAGGTTGGTAGTAGACGGGCCCTTGGGGTTGTTAGAATTCGAGGCTTCTCAAACTTGTGATTCTTGCCTGGAAGGCAAATAGACTAAGAGGGTTTTTAGTTCAAAGGGGAATCGAGCCGAAGATGTGTTAGGGCTAGTTCATTCCGATCTATATGGTCCTATGAGTGTTCAAGCTAGAGGTGGTTTCGAGTATTTCGTTACGTTTATCAATGATTACTCGAGATATGGGTACATTTTCCTTCTGCCCCGCAAGTCTGAATGCTTTGAGAAGTTCTTAGAGTATAAGGTAGTTGTGGAGAAGCAGTTAGGAAAAAGTATCAAGTGATTACGATCAGATCGTGGTGGCGAATATCTCTCAAATGAATTTAGGAACTACTTGACGGATAATTGGATTACGTCCTAGCTGACTGCGCCTGGCACGCCTCAGTAGAATGGCGTAGCAGAACGAAGGAATAGGACTCTTATGGAAATGGTTAGAGCAATGATGAGTTATAGTACTTTACCAGAATCGTTTTGGGGATACGCCGTAGAAACAGCGGTATACATTCTGAATAGAGTACCTTCTAAATTAGTACCGTCTACACCATTGGAGTTGTGGTCTGGGCATAAGCCCAATCTAAGGACTCTCAGTATTTTGGGTAGTCCAGCACACGTGCTGAGAACCAATACTGATAAGTTAGAACCGAGAACAGCAGTAAGGCTGTTTGTGGGATATCCTAAGGAAACGAAAGGTGGTCTATTTTATAGTCTCGAGGACCAGAAAGTAATCGTTAGCACTAATACTAGGTTCTTGGAAGAAGACTATGCTTTAGATCATAAGCCCAGTAATAGACATGTCCTCGAGGAGTTAAAGGGAGTGATTACTTCAATACCGAGTGCGCTAGATGTTACACCACAAAATACTGCAAAACGTATCGCTGATGATGCACCTGAGCAGGTAGTACCTCATCGTAGTGGGAGGGTTGTCCGGCAAGCCGAACGGTTCATGGGTCTGGGAGAGTCTTCTGAGGCCGTCTAGGACGTTCTTGAATCCGACCCATGGACTTACAATGAGGCACTCCAAGATCGGGACGCAGAGTCTTGGGAAAAGGCGATGAAATCTGAAATTGGGTTAATGGACTCTAATCAGGTCTAGAATCTTGTAGAGCCACCCAGTTGCGTTCGCGCCATTGGTTGCAAGTGGGTCTATAAGAGAAAGAGATGAGCAGATGGGAAGGTTGAGACCTTCAAAGCTAGGCTTGTTGTGAAAGGTACACTCAGAAAGAAGGGATCGATTATGAGGAAACCTTTTCGCCGGTATCCATGCTCAAATCCATCAGGATTCTCTTGGCTATAGCCGCTCATATGGATAATGAAATTTGGCAAATGGATGTTAAAACCACTTTCCTTAACGGGAATTTGGACGAGGACATCTATATTCAGCAACTAGAATGATTCATTGCAATGGTCCAAGAGCATCTGGTCTGCAAGCTGAATAGATCCATTTATGGGCTGAAGCAGGCTTTGAGGTCTTGGAACATTCGTTTTGACGAGGTTGTCCAATCGTATGGATTTACCCAATGTCCGGATGAGCATTGTGTGTACAAGAAAAGTGATGGAAACGTGGTGGTGTTTCTAGTGCTGTACGTGATGATATTCTTCTCATTGGAAACAGTGTGAAGATGTTATCAGTCGTAAAGGTATGGTTATCCAAGCAGTTTGATATGAAGGATTTGGGAGAAGTAGGACATGTTCTCAGAATCAAGGTCATTCGGGATCGAGAGAAGAGAAAGTTGTGCCTATCCCAATCCACATACATAGACATTGTCCTAAAGCATTTCAACATACAGGATTCCAAGAAAGGGGATTTACCCTTTCGGCACAAAATACCTCTATCTAAGAAGATGTCCCCGAAGATGCCTCAAGAGGTTGAGGACATGAAGGTAGTTTCTTATGCATCGGCAGTAGGAAGCCTCACGTATGCAATGTTGTGCACGCGACCTGATATTTGTTATGCCGTGGGCATGGTAGCAAGATATCAAAGTAATCCAGGACCAGAACATTGGTATGCGGTAAAGCATATACTCAAGTACCTACGTAGGACTAAGGAGTACATGTTGATTTATCAGGCAGATGAATTGCTTCCGTTGGGTTACACCGATTATGACTTCCAGGCAGACTGGGACGAAAGCAAGTCGACCTCAGGGTCTGTGTTTACTTTTGGAGGAGGAGCCATAGTATGGAGGAGTACCAAGCAGAAATTCGTGGCAAACTCAATCATGGAGGCTGAGTATGAAGCAGCCTCAGAGGCAGCGAAAGAAGCTGTATGGCTCAGGAATTTTCTCCTCGACCTTGATGTGGTACCGAGTTTGCCTGCTGCAATTACAGTATTCTGTGATAACAGTGGAGCAGTAGCAAATTCGAAGGAGCCACAGACTCATAAAGCGTTTAAACACATAGAGCGCAAGTACCACCTAATGCGATAAATCGTTGGACGAGGAGAAGTCGTTGTTGCCAAGATACAGTCAGAGGACAACCTAGCAGATCCTTTTACGAAGAGCCTACCGGCGAAAGTCTTTACAAGACACGTAGAAGGAATGAGAGTCAGATGTTAGGGCGACATAGTAGACTAGTCTTTGAGAATTATATTGAAAGAAATTATGGTTAGTTTATTTAGCCATGAGCTTATAAAGCTTAAGTGGAAGATTGTTAGAGATATGGTGTAAAAGCTATGTTTTGCAGATTCTATCGATTCCATTTTGATCTGGCCGTCATGTTTTAGTCAAAGTATATATGTTTCCAGTTTATTTATTTATACAAATCATACTCCATGTCTTATATTGAGATAGTGTGGTTCGAAGTGTTTCGAACATAAAGATCACCTATCAGTTCCTTATAAGACTAACCTATTCGTTCACAGTCTAGACAGACAGTGAGACCCCTCTTGGAAAAAAGACTGTAGTGTATTCTTGATTCAATTGGTCTTTGACTAAAGAATTACACTAGCACTTATGTTAAGTGTAGAACAGGACCACGAAAGGATAAGGTTATGAGACTCACTGATCGTTCTCTTAAGCTGTAAGATAATATAAAGTAGGCATATATATTTATCTCTTATTTATTTGATTTACTAAATGATTCCTATTTTATTAGGATGACATACAAGGTATTTTGGTAAGTAAGAATAATTATATGATGTGCTATTATAAATTATTATGGTCACTATGTTCCAGTTCGCTGGATTGATGACGTCCCCGAAATGAGCTCAGGAATGTACATTATGTTAAACCCTGCAGGTAGACGATTGTCTGACATAATGGTTAAGGTTCTGAGTGGTACTAATTTTGGAAATGAATAAGAAGTTGATTAATTATTTTGTCGGTAATATAATTAATCAACGGATGTTATATCTGAAACATAAGGAGGTAAATCGATCAATCGGATTAATATTTATTAATCATGGAGGCTCGATTTTATTGGTAAAATAGTGGCTAAATGGGGAGAGCAATAATATTACTCTAGTCGGATGTTTTATTATTTAATTCCATTAAATAGGAATTAATTTTATCCGTATTAACTAATTGAATTAGGAAAATAATATTCCTGCTAGAATCTTCTATAGGGATTAGGAGACTAAGGAGTCTTCTAGAAGATGAAGATTAGTAGGAGATATATTTCCTACATTAGATTATTAATTGGAGTAAGATTAGGTTTCCTAAATTAGGAATTAATTTTATTCCATGATTATTAATTTAATTAGGAAAGGTATTCCTACTAGGATCTTCTCTAGTGTTAGGAGACTAAGTAGTCTTCTAGAAGAGTTAGATTAGTTGGAGATCTTCTTCCTATATTGAATTAGTATTGGAGTAGAATTAGGATTCCTAGGTCCCAGCGCCCGTCAAACACGCGCGCGTTACTCCTAGCGCGCCCAGGAAACCTTCTCCGCACGCCCGCGTGGCCCAGACGCACGACACCAGTCCGCGAGCGCTTAGGACTCCCGCAACGCACAGGCCCAGCAGCTGCACCCGTCCGCACACACCTGCCACCCGCGAGTCCTGCTTAGCGCTCGACGCGCATTCTAGTGACCCGCGCACTACGCCAACTCCCGACGCGCATTAGCTGCTGTCCGTGACTAGCCCGCTGCACCGACCCCGAGACTCGCACACCGTGTGAACCGAGCTTCGTGAAACCTTTGATTAGAATCGAATAAAGACCAAATCTATCCGCCCATTAGATTGTGGCATTCAGACGAACTACACCAACGATACTCTACATCGTGTCAGAGTCGGCAAAAATTGGAAAAGGTAAACGTCTATATCCTAACTATAGATTCTGCTGCTTTAGGATTTATTTCGATAAGTTCAATATTGTGCATGTTGTTTGGCATTCCTCATAGAACCCAACATGTTCTCCCTTTGGGATTCAATTATATACAAAATTTGGCTTTGACTTGGGCTCGTCTTGACATTAAATGCTACTTGGTCTCGGAATTAAAATCGATAGCTCGAATTAAAAGGTCTCGGATATAATGGCCACGTAATTAAATATCAACTACGAACTTAATGGGCCAAATTAAAATGGCTCGGCTCAGAAATTAAATAAATTTTCGACTTTTATAATACTCGATTGAAATATTAAATCGAGACTTAAACTAAATTAATTTAGTCGGTCGACTTTACTAAAATAATTGAGCTTGGATTTATAAAAATCGAACATGGTTCGGTTCCATTAAAATGTTATGGCTTAAATAATTGGACTCACTCGAAAATGATTAGGCTCGAATAGATTAAGTATTTGGCTTCAGTTCGTTTTAATAAAATTTAGATTATTCCAAGGCTCCATTTTTTCTTGAATATGACACCGATACTTGGCTAAATAAATTTGATTTTAAAATTAATAATCGACAAAATTCTCCATGGCTTAGATTTTAACTGATTTACTCGATTTAATACAAATAATAATAATTAAATGCATCATATTAAAAAATATCTATTTATAAAAATAAAATTGAGCTCCATAAATAGTAAATAATATTCTGATCGTTACAAAAGTACTATTGGGAAAAGGCGTGCATATGATCTGAGAGTCCTATAATAAATGAAAGTAACAAATATTTATGTACACAAAACCCCGAAAGACTTGTCAAGAAATTAGAAAAGTACAAATAAAAAAAAAATTGAGCCACGTGGCTTGAGACCGATGAGAAGATGGAAGACTAGTTCCAGAGCATAATATGCACACATACAAAAGAGGAAACCAAAAGAGGTCGTAAATTTATTAGACATCGTAAAAATTAAAAAAAAACCTAAAGGAAATTACAAGATCAGCTCATTTCTCTTCAGAATTCAAGATTAAGATTGGTAAAGTGAAAAAGAATAAAAATTTCAAATAATTTCGCATTAAAATCAACTTACTCACAGGCAGGGATGACAAAGACGCAAATCATCCAATCTCGTCGGGTGAACAATAATCCCATTACAGACAAATGTATGAAAACCATCAATGCAGATTGCGAATCTTCCTTGTAAATTCCAGTCATTGAATGTATCTACAATAAATGGCAATGGAGAGCGGATTTTACTTAGCGTTGGGATGGCTGATAAGTACCTTCATTCGGGCGAAATACGAGAATCGGACAGAAATTGCATTATGGTTAGCCAAAAGTACCTTCAGGCTAATGGCAGCTCCAAACCAAACATCACCAGCCACTTTCACGCTGTCAAGCACAATGATCCCACAGTTACCTTCCGACCGCTCTCATATCCGCGTTCAAATTCAGGCCTCTCCCAAAATTACCCACCAAAGACTTTGTATATAACATCTGACTTGAGCAAAATCATCATCAATTCATCAATTTGAACAAGAAATTCAGTTATATACCTAATAGGATCGCATTCAGAGTATAAAATAAATATATAAATAAATAAAACGGCAAAACTCACGCGACAAATAATAAAACCACTCCCATGTACTATCTACAACCGTCACCAATTTATAACCAAAGAGTAGGTTCTCATTGAGTTTTCTTCAAAGCTAGTGATCAAAAGAAACCCAGAGTAGAACAAAGAAAATAGACTTAAAAATAAAAATAGCTAAATCTCACTGGTGATGGTGCGCGGTTGTTGTAAGTGGCACCGACACCGCTAATTGCATCCCACAGATTAGGGACCCTCACTGCTCGATAGAGCCAGATAAGAACGGTCCTGCCTGTAATAACCCAGTTTGGTATTCATAAAAGCGATGTATTTCCTTTTGTTAATAATGTTCATTTCAGCTTTTAAGTCAATAAGTTCGACTTTAAGTCGAAAATCTATTCGGTTTTTTATTAACCGAGTTCATCTTGATAATTAATTTTCGAACCGTTTATTTTATAAAAGGACATTATTAGTCGGGATTAATTGTTCATAACCGAGAATGCTCGAATTAAATTTCGAAGTTAAGTTCATGTCAAATGTATAATGTTCTAAGTATATAAGGCAAGTTCATGTCAAGTATCAAATTTCCTAAGTGTATATCGTGGTACATTTGTACTAGCACTTAGTTAAGTTCATGCATGCACATGTACTACCGTGCACAAGCGCATGCCATGGTAACGCACGCAAGTGCCGTGCGTGCGCGCGCGCCATGCGCGGTAGCCACCTAGTTAAGTATTATGATCAAGCGAAGTAATCCAAGCTTAAGTGCTATGTTATTGCCGTGAGATTGTTACCTAAGGAGAAAAAATGTGCAAGTTGCACAAGATGAGTCACCTACTTGCTTATGGCTACATGGCAAGATATTAACACATCACTTGATGACTAAGCTTTCATGAGTTGACTAGGCAAGCCATTGAGTGCCACCCAGCCGATGACAAGGCAAGCATAAAGGCCACCAATGCACACGGCTAGGGCAAGTGGCACCACAAGAATTATGCATCATTTTCTATCTTTCACCATCATTTATCTATTTAACTTAGCCAAAGACGTGAGGTTCTTCACGTTTTTCCCATGCAAAACCGAGTACAAGCCATGAAATATTGAGAAAAATATTGAGAGAAAATAGTTGGTATCAAGTCATAGCCAAGGGAAGCACACGCATAGCACATCAAACACACGATCAAGCACACGCAAGTCTTTGAAATTTCACCGAGCGTTTGGAAGGGTACATTCGTATTAACCTTCTTTACGTTATTTTATGTTCATGTTAGCAAAATCATGTATAAGTAATGTTGTTCGGCCCATGTTTTAAGTCATATGCCCTCAGAGGTGCCATTTAG
>CACSLK010006106.1:3479806-3492612 GCA_902706635.1 Striga hermonthica
CAAAAATGCATAAAAATACCACATAAAGTCCTAGTACGTAAAATGAGTGTTGACGAGGGTTTTCGGTCAACGGTTAAAAATAAAGAATGCCGAAAGCAAAACACTGAAAATGAGAGGATGGTTCGGTTTAATTACGACTTTATTAAACGATCACGAGGTCGGCCTCTCGTACGAGGTCGGCACTTGCGATATACTTACAATTCTTACAACGTGTTTCTTACAGTTTTTTAGAGAGAGAAAGTAGAGAGAAGGCAGAGTTAGTTGGATTTCAACAACCCAAAATAAATGAAATGAGCTGCTATTTATAGTAGTCTTTAATGTGGCACTATTCAGCTATTGTTCACAGGTCTTGTCGCACAGTAATCTGGCAGAGCATTTCGGCGTCTCCCTGACGTCTATTTAATGCGATTTGAGGTTTCTGCAATCATTGACTGTCAGGCATTTAATCAAGCATGGGGGGCATTTAATGCTGGCAGGCTTTCTTGTCTAGGCTTGCTTGTAGAGTGACAGGCTACGAGTGCCCGTCCCATCGCCCAATGATGACCTTCCAAGTGGAAATATTTTAAGGTTCGCCGAGCCCCGCCATGGCCCTCGGGGCGGCTGCTTCGCACCTTGAGGTCGGCACCTTTCTCGAATGTGCTTACAGAATGTCCCTGATCAATTCTCTAGCCCGGCACCCATCCACCCCGGCTCTCTCATACACGAGCCGGGGTGCCGGCATCGAAAAGCGCTCCCATGGAGATCCTGAGCACTTTGCTTCCCGGTCCAGCTCGGCACTTCCTCTTTAGATCGGGCCCTAAGCCCGGGTTTTGGTAGGCGGCGTCTTCCCGGTTCACTCCTGGCTAACTCGGGTATCAACATAAAGGCCCCCGAGCTCGGATGGGAGGTCTATCGTCATCTCGTCTGAGGTCGCTATAATTATGGCTCAGCCCCGAGTTTGCCAAATTTCACCTCGGCTTTCCCGATTCCCTTGTGAATTTGACAAGTAAACTGGCATATTAATGGCGCAAGCTGAAGCGACGCCTTCATTAATGCGACGTGATCGTTGTAATTCCTGTCGGCCCTGAAAAGTCGTGTCGTTTCAGAACCTTTACGCGTGGCATGATCTGATTTGTCCACGGGATATGTCGCGTCGTTTCAGTGGGTGGGGCGGTTACAAAACGCGTGGGATTCACGCGGTTCATATAAACCGTCGGATGGCTTCAGTCACCACCGTCCAATTTGAACAGTTGCTCTTTATTAAACTTTTTGAATTTCAAACGGTGCCACACGGCTTTCCCTGATTGGTTCAATTATCTTATATAAATGTGTCTTCGTCTTCCTTGAGAAGCTTTACCTTTTCTGCGATTTTGAGCAAATTCCAGAGCAAAACAGCAAGGAAACTTCTAGATCTTTGTGGAGCTTTCTGCAAGTCGGCACCCAAGGCTTTTTCTCGGTAATTCTCCTTTTTTTCTTCCCTTCTTTTTTCTTTTTTCGATATGTCGAGCTTTTCGAATTCCGCGGCGTTTTCCGGCGAGGGTGAGAGGCAAACGGCGGAGGAGACCGGTGAGATCGTGGTTTACTCTCCGCTGGCGGCGGAGGCAGCGCATCCCCTCCGGGTTACGCCGATTACGGCTGTTCGCGTGACTCGGCCGTCGGCGGCGGCGGCTGACCCGCTAGGGGAGATGCTTTCACAGATCCCGGTGGTCGATGTTGTTGACCTCGGCTCCAGCCAGTCCCACGACGGAGACAAAACTATCCCGGACGGCGGGCCTTCTGACAGCGACTCAGACGTTGATCTCGGCCTAGTCGAGGAGACCCTTCAGGGCGAGACTGACGGGCGTGAACGGGTCCCTATGGGGTTAGGCGATGCCGAGACCGACGCCTCCGTTGAGGCCGCGACTTCGGCCCCACCGGGGAGCTGGCGTCGCCCCCCTCGCTCGTGGCCAACTGCCACGAAGATGTCGGCCTGGAACACGCCGTCCATTCTGGGGGACGTCGACCTGGTCAAACTGCGGGGCAAGGTGAGTTTCGGCCCCGACGTTCAGATCTTCGCCCCGTACGCCGGTGAGCACATCCACTGTCCTCTGCCGGGCTGTATCGGAGTCTACCGCCACAGTGTTCGTCTCGGGCTCCGATTTCCTCGGCCCGGCGTTTTGAGTGACATCTTGAGCGACCTCGGCATCGGGATTAGCCAGCTCGTGCCCACGACCTTCGTGCGGTTGATGGGTCTGATCGTCTTGTTCCGTAAGCAGGGCTGGGCTGACCCCACGAGTGCGGATATTCGGACTCTCCTGATCTTTAAGAAGTCCAGCAACACCGACAATTATTATAGCTCCGTCGCTCCGGGGTGGACCGGTCCCTGGTGAACAAAATCCCGGAATCGCTGCACGGCTATATGCCGGAGTGGTTCTGGGTCTCCGGCGCGTGGCAAGCGCCGGATGCGGCCCTGCATCCGTACACCGACTTCATATCCGGCAAGTGTGAGTATCATGCTGTTCCTTTCCTTTTTCTAATTACGTGCGTTTTTCCTGTGCTAACAGGTCGGTATTTCCATTTCAGTCCACAATCCTCACTTCGACGCCAGCGACGACCTAGCGGAGAAGATTGGTACTTTGCTGGCACTTGACGAGGAGGAGCGCTTTTATCGCGACCTGATTTCAGAGGAGAGTCTGATCACCTACGGCCTTTGCTCAGACTTCAAGACCGGCTATTCCATCCAAGGTAACTTCTACTTCACGCTGGGCTATTTATTTTATTTTATTTTATTGAGTTCGACACCTGGCTCATTCTGATATGTGGGCAGTTTACTATCCCCTTCATCGAGAGTGCGGGCTTCGCTCTGTGAAAGAGGCCAACAAACCCGTTCACGCCAATCCGCAACCGTTGAAAGAAAGAAAGAAGATGGCCAGCAGGATGTCTTTTCTGACGATGTCCAAGAAAGGACAGGGCTCCACTTCAGCCGGGGATTCTCATGCGGCCCCGCCCGTCTCCCGGACTGCAGCCTCGGCCCCTTCCCGGCCCGTTGTATCCGGAGCGCCCCCTTCTCAGGCCGGTGGGCGTACTGGTGGTCGCGCCGGGCCGGTTGGAGGCCGGACTGGCGGCCGTTCTGGCGCCGTTGGAGGCCGAACTGGCGCTGCTGGGGGCCGGGCTGGACGTGGCCCTGTCCCGACTCTCAGCCGAAGTGAAGATTCCAACCCGGAGGTCGACGGCCGAAATAAAGGCCGTGCTCGCGAAGAGAGCCCAATCGGGTCCGGGCCGGACTCGCCTATGGGGCGCGAGGGGCCGTCGTCACCCCCGCTTAAAAGGACTAGGGCCGAGGAGTCGGAGGCCGGCCTGATCGCCTCGAGCTCGGTGCATGTTCACCAGGCCGGGAACTCCACCTACGTTCCGATGAATCCGGAGAGGCAGGCTTCGCTCTCCAAGAGTTTGGCCAACTTTCCGGATCGGTGGTTCATCGACGCCTGCTCAGCAATTCCATTTGACTTGCCCAACCGGTTCGAACATCCGCCGCAGGCGATCTCTGCCGCGAAAGCCGTGCTTTCGGCTTGGACTCCTGTGGCAGAGGTGGCGACTGGGATGCTCTCTCCCCGACAGTTAATCCAGCACTCGGTGGCGTCAATGGGGCGGACCATGGTGGAGCTGATGCACGCCCACGAGGCTATGCTTAGGGAGATGGCCGTCTATGACAAAGCCGAGGAGGACCTGGCTACCTACAAGGGGAGAGTCAGCGAGCTAAAGGACGAGGCGAGCCGCGTCGGGAGGCTCGAGGTCAAGCTCGTCCTCCAGCAGGGGGCGACTACCAAGGCGGAGGAGGCCGCGGCTAAGGCCGTGGAGGATCTGGCCCGCGAGAGGGCGGGGTGGGCTGAGCGGTTAGCCGATTTGGAGGCTCGCCATGAAGCCGAGCTGAACCGAGAGAGGAGAGGCCGAGCTGAAGAGGTCACCGCTCTGGAAGAGAAGCACAAGGCCGACCTTGTCCACCTCGCAGAGATCCATGCTGCCGAAATTGCCGAGCTCACTCGGAAGCACGAGGAGACGAGGTCCCAGCTCGCTGATTACGGCAGCAGGATGTCTGCCCAGGTTTGTCTTTTGAAAGAGGCCGCCAAGCAGATAGACGGAGTGCCCATAGCTTTGCCCCCGCCCCTGACGTTTGTGGAGGTCACCGTCCAGTATTTCGAGGACATGAGGGATTGCATGGACAAGTCGACCGTCTTCAACCTTCATTGGTTGTTCCAATGGCTCGACGCTGGGGTTCTCTCTCTTGAAGACTTCTGCACGATCCTTGTTGAGAAGGCGGCAAGGCTCGAAGTCGAATACGAGGGGCTCGTCTGCGAGGTCGACGAGGACGAGGCTACTGTACTCCGCTGGCTCAAGGGCTGGGCCCACGACGTGGTTGTGGGCTTCTAAGGACTCGGTGCCATCCCGTGCTCGGAGACGTGGCGGCTTGCGTCGGGGGAGTTGTTGCCGGAGTACGAGCCTTTCTTGCTCGCTGCTGATCCTGATCCTGAATCCCAGCCTCACCGGGGTGCCGTCCTAACAGTGGTTAGCGAGATGGAAGAAGCCGAAAAAGCGGCAAAGGCAGCGGCCGAGACCGAGGCGGAGAGGAGGGCGAGTGAGGCTGGCACTTCCGGTGTGGACAAGGAGGTCGACCTCGCGCCTGAGGAGCGGCCCTCGGAGTCGGGCCCATGATCTTTCTTTTTGTTTGTCGGCCTGCGTGCCGTTGAATTGACCGGGTGTGGTCTGGATTTTGTGTTTGATTTTTTGGACGAATATTTGCAAACTTTTAAAGTATTATGATTGTGCCGCACTGGTTTTTTAATATATTTATGCTTTTTGAGTTATTCAATAATTGTTGATTCTTGGTTGTCTGGGTTCCGAGATCGGCTTCGGCGCTGTTATTCGAGGTACCGAGCTCGTGATTGAGCTCGGCACATTTCCCGCTTGGGCTGAGCCTCGTGATCGGGCTCGCTGTTATTAGTTTCAGTGCCGAGGTCGTGTTTGATCTCGGCACTTTCTTGTCACTTCGGACCAGGTCATCATACTGATCCTGGCCGATGCAATGTTTTCATGAGGTGCCGACCAGGTCATCGCACTGATCCTGGCCGACACCGATCCTTACGTCTTTATGATGTGCCGACCAGGTCATCGTACTGATCCTGTCTGACACCGATCCTTATGTTTTTATGGGGTGCCGACCAGGTCCTCGTACTGATCCTGGCCGACACCGATCCTTATGTTTTTATGGGGTGCCGACCAGGTCATCGTACTGATCCTGGCCGACGCCGATCCTTACGTTTTTATGAGGTACCGACCAGGTCATCGTACTGATCCTGGCCGACACCGATCCTTACGTTTTTATGAGGTGCTGACCAGGTCATCGTATTGATCCTGGCCGACACCGATCCTTACGTTTTTATGAGGTGCCGACCAGGTCATCGTACTGATCCTAGCCGACACCGATCCTTACACTGCTCCGACTCGACCTACGCCTAAGTCTCCAATCTATTGTGAATAATAAGGGGAGATTACATTTTTGCAACGTGTTCTTCATTACTTCTTCATTACAAAACGTTACAGGGAGTTACAATAGATCGATCTAGACCTACTGGTAAAACTTCTTCGGAAACGCCGAGTTCCAAGGGTATTGGTGGGGGGTGCCGTCGAGATGCTCGAGGTGATAGGCCCCGTGAGGGAGGACTTCGCGGATTTTGTATGGCCCTTCCCACTTTGGCTTGAGGGGTCCAGGATCGGGCCCCGTCACCCTTTTGAGCACCAAGTCGCCGACCTGATGCGAGCGCGGTTTGACCTGAGAGTTGATGTATCTTTCGCTCCGTCTCTTGTACGCCGCATTTTTCAGTTCGGCCTGCGTCCTGTGCTCTTCAATCAGGTCCAGGTTGGCTCTCAGCGACTCGGAGTTGGATTCTTCCTCGAAGTTGGTTACTCGAAACGTTGGGGTGCCGAGCTCGACTGGTATCATGGCTTCAGACCCGTATGCCAGTGAGAACGGCGTTTCGCCGGTGGACGATCTGGCCGTTGTGCGGTAGGCCCAGAGTACACCCGGGAGTTCTTCCGGCCAGGCCACTTTCGCGGCTTCAAGCCGGACCTTAAGCCCTTGTTTGATTATTTTGTTTACTGCCTCGACCTGGCCATTGGACTGAGGGTGATAGGGTGTCGAGAAGAAGTGTTTGATGTGGTGTTCTTCGCAGAACGACTCCAGCTTCCTCCCTTCAAATTGCTTGCCATTATCGGTGATGATTGAGTTCGGTACTCCGAATCGGCATATGATGGACTTCCATAAGAAATCTATCATTTTCTGTTCTGTTATGGTAGCAAGCGGCTCGGCTTCCGCCCACTTCGTGAAATAATCCACTGCAACAACCGCGTATTTCACCCCGCCCTTCCCAGTAGGAAGGGGGCCAATCAGGTCGACACCCCACCTGGCGAATGGCCACGGGCTGAGGATCGATTTTAGAGGCTGCGACGGTTGGATGATGTTGGGTGCAAAGGTTTGACATTTCGCACATCTCCGGGCCAGGTCAAGGGCATCCTTCTTCAGACTCGGCCAGTAGTAGCCCTGTCTAAGGACCTTGTGTGAGAGGGCGTACCCTCCTGAGTGGTTCCCGCATACGCCTTCGTGGATTTCTTTAAGTATGTACTCGACGCTCCTTTCATCTACGCACTTGAGCAGAGGTGCCGAGTAGCCCCGTTTGAATAGTTCTCCGGCTACAATCGTAAACCGGGCTGCTCGGGTGCAAAGCTGCCTGGCCTCTTTTGGGTCCGGCGGCAACGCACCGGCTTCGAGATACGAACGGATTGGGTCCATCCAGCCCGGATCTTGATCTTCCACCCCCTGCTCGGCACTTAGCACGGAAGTGCCGAACATGGAGGGTTGTTCCTTGTGTCTGACCTGGACATATTCGACGCTTTCCACCCCGGCATTTGAGGCGAGGCAGGCCAGGGCGTCGGCTTATACGTTCTCAGTCCGAGTGATGTGTTCTATTTTGGCCCGGATTTTGTCTAGCTTCTTCTTCACCAACCCAGGTATGGGACCAATCTCGGTTCCTTTACTTCAAACTCCCCGGATATCTGCTTGACCATCAGCATGGAATCTGAGTATATGATAAGGTCGGTCAGACTCATGGTTTCTGCCAGAGCGAGCCCGGATAGCAATGACTCATATTCGGCTTCGTTGTTGGTTGCCGGGAAGAGATATTGTATCGAGTGGCAAAAGAGCTTCTTGTGGGGATCCACGAGGACGACTCCTCCGCCTGCTCGTCCGGCAGTGGAGGACCCATCCACGTACATCACCCAAGGTTGTTCGCTCGTTTCTTTGAGTCCCGGCGTGAATTCGGCGATGAAGTCCGATAGTACCTGCCCCTTCATTGCTGTTCGGGGTCGGTAATGGATGTCGTACTGCCCCAGCTCCACCGCCACTTCACCATCCGGCCTGATGTGTCAGGCCGGTGAATAATCTGCCTCAGCGGGTAGGCGGTGAGCACGGTTATCGAATATTCGAGAAAATATGGCCTTAACTTTTGCGCGGCGGTCACTAAGGCGAACGCGAGTTTTTCTATCGGCGGGTATCGCAGCTCGGCATCGTGAAGTGCCTTGCTGACATAGTAGAAAGGGTGTTGGAAAGACCCGTCCTCTCGGATGAGGGCGGCGCTGACCGCCACGTCGGAAACTCCTAAATAAAGGAAAAGCATCTCTCCAGGTCGAGGTTTTTAATGGTTGGAGCCCGGCTCAGGGTTTCTTTGATAGCTTCCAATGCTTGCTGGCACTCCGGAGTCTATTCGAACTTGTGATCCTTTTTTATTGCGTCGAAGAACGGTTTACACCGGTCTGTCGACTTCGAGATGAATCGACTGAGGGCGGCAAGCTTGCCAGTCAGGCTTTGTACCCCTTTGATTGAGGTCGGCGGTCGGAGGTCCTGGACGGCCTTGATCTTTTCGGGATTGGCGTTGATGCCGCGTTGACTAACGATGTATCCCAGGAATTTTCCCGAGCCGACACCGAAAGTACACTTCTTGGGGTTTAACTTCATGTTGTAATCACGCAAAATAGAAAACATTTTATTGAGATCGTTTACATGGTCGGACGCATACACCGATTTGACTAACATGTCATCTACATACACTTCCATACTAACACCTATCAAACTAGCAAACATTTTGTTGACTAAGCGCTGGTACGTGGCCCCGGCATTCTTCAGTCCGAACGGCATCATGGTGTAGCAGTAGAGTCCGCGTGCCGAATAAAAAGAGTTGTGCTCGGCATCATCTGGGTGCATCGGGATCTGGTTGTATCCGGAATATGCGTCCATGAAGCTCATTAGTTCGTGCCCTGAGGTGGCGTCCACCATATAATCAATGTGGGGCAGGGGGTAGCTGTCTTTGGGGCACGCCTTATTGAGGTCGGAGAAGTCGATGCAAAGACGCCATGCCCCATTGGCCTTTCTAACCAGCACTGGGTTGGCAACCCAAGTTGGGTACCGGACTTCTCGGATATAATCATTGTCCTTGAGCTTGATCACTTCTTCTTCGAGAGCTTGCTGCCGGTCTGGCCCCAGCTTCCTCCTCTTTTGGACGACCGGCCTGACCGTGGGGTCGACCTGCAGCCTATGACAGGCGACCTTCGGGTCAATGCCGACCATGTCTTCGTGGGTCCATGCGAACACGTCCGCGTTATCTCGAAGGAAATTGACTAGCTCGGCCTTCAATGGCGCTGGCAGTTTACTGCCAATCCGAAGTTGCTTCTGGCAGGCCTCCTCATCGATGAATATGATTTCGACCTCGTCCGTGGGCTCGGCCCATTTTGTGCCCTTCTTTTCTTCGTATTGGGTTCGCGGGTCGAGCTCGTCTTCTTCCAACATCGGTTCCTTTCCTGCTCTTCGACCCCTATCCTGGTCCAGGTCGGGCTCGGCCCCTTTTTCCTGCTCGGCGTTCGTCTCGGCCTGGGGGAGCGGACCTATCTGGATTTCTAGCATGTGGTCGCTTCCCGTGCCGGGGTGAACCACCTCGGCATCTGGGTCCATATGAACCCCCTCGACATTCGCTTCTCCTTCCACCTTGGTGCTTTCAACAACCTGTCCGGCACTTGGCATGATCGGGGGCGAACCTGTCTGGTTTCCCAGCATGCGGTTGCCCTCTTCTTCGCGGGACGCGGCTATATTCGTCCCGGCTTCAGGGGCGGAGTTCGCCGCATTGATTTCCGCTCGAGGGATAGTCAAGACGCATTCCCGCGCTTCTCTCTGGTCTCCCCGATGAGTCTCCTCCCCGTCCGAGGTCGGGAACTTGATGGAGTAATGGAAAATTGAGACGGCTCCCCTCAGCTTGTAGAGAGCCGTTCTGCCCAGGATGGCGTTGTATTCGCTCGGGCAGTCCACTATCTAAAAAGTTACCAGAATTGTTCGCGTGGGCTGCCCCTTCTCCCCGAACCTGATCGGCAGCGTTACCTGACCAACGTGGGTTATCATTTGGCCGTTGAACCCCTGGATCCGCTCTCGGCTGGGCTGCATTTCCTTCCTGTCAATCCCCATTTTCTTGAACGTGCTATAGTACAAGATGCTTGCATAGGCCCCGGTGTCGACCATTATTCGGTGGATCTTGATCGCCATTATCGGGGTCGTGATCACCAGGGCGTCCGAGTGGGGATGGTCGAACAGGAATGCATCCTCATCAGTGAAGGATATTTTGTTGGGCGTCAGCTCAGCCGTCAGCCTGCTTCCAGCGTGCATTACTCTCTGCCCGGCATAATAAGCCTGTCGAGCGTAGGCCTTTGTCTGCCTCCTCGAAATGAGGGATTCGCCCCGGCTCGTGTTCACGCGCCGGGGTGAGAAATCAGCCAGGTCGGTTTCCATCCGCGGGGATCGATCTCTTTTTCTTCCCGCGAAGGTGCCGGACTCAACTTGGTGGGCCGGATTGAACATTAGGATCTCATTAGGTGCACCCTGCTGTGGCTTTTTCCTCCGGGGGTTCATGTCAGCATCTTCGTCGCTGTCGAGGCCGTCCCCGAAGCGACCCCCCTTCTTTCTCTTCTCGCCGGGGTGAGTAAACTTCTTGACTTGAGGGTCGTCAATCAGCTTGAGCAGCGCCGCGATCAAGTTACGGCACTGGTCTGTGTTGTGTCCATGTGCCTTGTGGTAGGCGCAGTATCGGGACTTGTCCACCTTATCTTTGTCGGTGAACATGGGTTTCGGGTCCGGTAACAAGCCCTTCGCTTTGATCTCCTCATAGACCGCGGCAGCACCAACGGAGAAGACGCCCTGGTAGCTTTCTTTGAGCTCCTCCGCTCTTTGCTTCCTCATGGCTCGCACCTCGGCAAATGTCTTGCCGGGCTTCCCTGACTTATCTTTATTCTTGTCCTTGCTCGACGTGGCGTCCAGCACCGGGATGGACGAGGATTCCTCGGCCATTATGTAATTTTGAGCCTTGGTGAGGAATTCCTGGTAGGTGGCTGGCTTGTTCTGGCACAGGGACCATTTAAACAAGGTTTTTGCTTCAGCCCGACCTGCACGGAGACGAGCAGGGTCTCGGGATGGCACTGTTCCATATTTTGAACTCGGTTGTTAAACCGGGTGATATAGTCCTTCAGGCTCTCGTCCTCGCCTTGGACAATGTTGGCGATTGATTCCTTGGGGGCCAGGCTGATCTACGATCCGATGAAGTGCGATTGGAATGACGACCTGAGCTGGCCCCAAGTGCAGATAGAGTGCGGATACAAAGAATGGTACCATCTCTGCGCCTTTGGTCCCAGGGTCAGGGAAACCATGCGACAGCGTAAGGCGTCTGTCGCGCCGTGCAGGTCCATCCATGAGGTGTAAAGGCCGATGTAGGAGTCGGGATCCGAGTTCCCATCGTAAAGTCCGAGCTACGGCACCTTGATTTTCTAGGGCACGGGATCGCGCAGGATGTCGGGAGAGAGAGGGGAGGCGTGGTCCACGACACGTGGAATGGGTTGCAAGTAGTGGGGAGGCGATGTGCCCCTTAAGGGAGAGCACCGACCTTCCAATTCGGCAATTCTGCGCTTGAGGGCCGCGACTTCATCCGCGTCACGCCAAATGTTTTTGCCTCGCTCAATCACGTCCCTGAGGTCGCGGTGGGCCTGGGTTTTGTCACCCAAGCGCTGATACACGGAGCGACGTATGACCTGGAGGCTCCGATCTGGCTGGCTTTCGCCAGTCTGTTCAGTGGGAGCCGGCCTGGCGTTTTTCTCGCGCCGGGCTTGGGCAGTGCGATTGGGCGATTGAGCTGTCGTTTTGGATTTAGCGGGTTTTTTCTGCTGCCCCCGGCCTCCTTGTCAGGGGTCAGGAGCAGGGTGTTGATGGGGTTTTCCGTGGCTGCCACGGTGTTCCCCCCGGGTGCCTGGCTTGCGAGGGCCTTGGCGAAGACTCCTTCCAGGGCTTTGAGAACGTCTGGATGCTGCATGGCGGCAGCAAAAGTCGGAACAGGGGGACAGGGACTTGAGTCCCTTGCTGGTTGCGGCGAGAAGTTTCCTCGCCGTTGTGCCGACAAGACTGAGCGCCGGACTGCTGGGTTGACTCGTCGTGATTGGATGAACTCATCTAGTACGGGACTCGAGGTAAGCAAGGGTGAGTGACTGGGGCTTCACAAGATCGAACAATTGACACAAAATAACTTATGGTGCCCTCCATCTAGCGCCAAACTGTTGACGAGTGTTTTAGGTCAACGGTTAAAAATAAAGAATGCCGAAAGCAAAAGACTGAAAATGGGAGGATGGTTCGGTTTAATTACGACTTTATTATACGATCATGAGGTCGGCCTCTCGTACGAGGTCGGCACTTGCGATATACTTACAATTCTTACAACGTGTTTCTTACAGTTTTTTAGAGAGAGAAAGTAGAGAGAAGGTAGAGTTAGTTGGATTTCAACAACCCAAAATAAATGAAATGAGCTGCTATTTATAGTAGTCTTTAATGTGGCACTATTCAGCTACTGTTCACAGGTCTTGTCGCACAGTAATCTGGCAGAGCAGTTCGGCGTCTCCCTGACGTCTATTTAATGTGATTTGAGATTTCTACATTCATTGACTGTCAGGCATTTAATGCAAGCATGAGGGGCATTTAATGCTGGCAGGCTTTCTTGTCTAGGCTTGCTTGTAGAGTGACAGGCTACGAGTGCCCGTCCCATCGCCCAATGATGACCTTCCAAGTGGAAATATTTTAAGGTTCGCCGAGCCCCGCCATGGCCCTCGGGGCGGCTGCTTCGCACCTTCAGGTCGGCACCTTTCTCGAATGTGCTTACAGAACATCCCTGATCAATTCTCTAGCCCGGCACCAATCCACCCCGGCTCTCTCATACACGAGCCGGGGTGCCGGCATCGAAAAGCGCTCCCATGGAGATCATGAGAACTTTGCTTCCCGGTCCAGCTCGGCACTTCCTCTTTAGATAGGGCCCTAAGCCCGGGTTTTGGTAGGCGGCGTCTTCCGGGTTCACTCCTGGCTAACTCGGGTATCAACAATGAGGTCAAACCAGTCAAAGGCACACACAAGGGTTCGAAAGAATATAAGAAAGGCATGGGTCAGGCCCCGGGCTGCTCGCTGGCACGGTCGGGGCGTGGCTGGTGCTGCTGGGCACGCACGGGTGCTGTGATGAAGACCGTGTGTTTCGACTGTCGACAAGCTGCTAACCCGCGCCTTGAATCGCCGATAGTGTTTCTCTAGCCACAACCGCGCCTATTGAAACGATAAAATTGCAATAGTATTCTGGTGAAAAGACTAAAGCAAAGTTGGAAGAACAAAGTCCTAGATTTCTAATGACTTCTTGAATGATTCAATATAACATAGGGAAAGGCCTTTATATAGGCAC
>CACSLK010006106.1:3512056-3524165 GCA_902706635.1 Striga hermonthica
GCCCGCAGCCGCCAGCCAGCGCCCGCGTGCGCAGCACCTGGCAGGTTGCCGGCCGAGCCAGCCCGACTGCCCGGTTCAGCAGACCGGCAGTCCGGTCCATACCGGTTCAAATCGGCTGGACCGGTTCAGTCAGTTATTGTCAGTTTCAGTCCCGGCTTTCAGTTTCAGTGTTATTTTCAGTTAAATACCGGGTCAAGTTCAGTTCAGTTAATTATTGTCAACTCAGTTTCGTATTTAGCCGGTTTCAGTTACACCGAATAAGTCCGAATGTCATGTCAGGTTCAATAGAGCATCTTAACATAATTAAACAGTTAAATTATCAGGCTGAGCATAGTCAATAGTAATTGTTTATATTATTTTCAGTTTGATCAGGCATCAGCACTGCCATTCCGTTTCAGTTTCAGTTTCAGCAGTTCAGGTGGGGACTCAGACTAAGTACTACATTGTTTATAATTACGCTACCATGTTTGAGGTATGTATATTCAGTATCCGCTCGGAATGGTCGCCGGTCCATTCTGAGTTCTAGTGGCCTAATCTAACCACTAGAGTGTGCACATGGTCCGGTATTAGTTTGTGCCGGGAGATTACGGTATTAGTTTGTGCCGACAGATTTCAGTTATCAGTTACGTGACTTATGTCGCGAGATCAGACCGGTATCAGATATCAGTTTCAGTTTCAGTTCAGTTATATATGTTTAGTTCATGATATTGTTATTATTTACGATGTTTACATTAGTATGAGTTTCTGCGGAGCACAAGTGTTTTAGTGCTCACGCCCCCACACCTTTCATGTTTTTCAGGTCGTAGGGTCGGAGACGAGGAGTGAGCGGGCGAGCTGTTCAGGATATTTGTGATTATTGTACTTATGTTTAGCCACGCTTTGTTTCCGCTAAAACTTTTAAGTACTTATTATTAGACTTTGCTCCGACATTAGTCGGACAAGACGTTATGACCGTTTTTATTTATCAGTTTAAAATTTTAACGGTTTTCAGAAAAATTAAGTCTTGCATGGTAGCATCCCGAATCAGTTTTCGCAAAATAAGTATTTTATTTATTTATTTATTTTGAAAACTGCGAAAAATAGCGTACTCTGATAGCAATAAAAGTCGGGGTGTTACATATCATTTTGAGGCTATCATGACATAAATCACACGAACAACATCGACCATAACAGAAACTAAGATAACATGACTTGGGGCGGCCCGTAGCCGTGCGCGGTGTGCGCTTCGATTCCTAGATCCAACGAGTGGATTGTAGGCCAATTCATGCTTAAAACAATATTTTGCCTCGACCAACATGGATCAACTGAGTACGGAAAGATCTAAAATGACCAATTAAACATGAATTGCACGAGAGTTGCCGGGTAGAAAAAGACCTTACTCGGTCACGGCCAATACATGGCACTACCGTACATATCATGGCATTTCGCGAACTTATTGGATATGAGCTTGAACAATTTGACACTACATGATATTATTAACAAGAAAGATAGGCCGAGATTCTTGGCTCCGTACACGTCCGGGTGTGCTTCACTATGTTGGGGTATACAGTAAAGCAAACTTTTATGTGAGCTTTTGGATTGTATTTATTCGATTTCCCATTTGACTGAAATAAATGTTTTCACATTGTTGTATTCTTTATGATTGCTTGTATGCTAAATGTCCAATTATCTTATATTGTAGACAATGTGGTGTGTTAGTAGTCACACAGAAGATTACATTGTCGGTCCCTTATAAGATATAAATGGTATTCACAACTGAGATAGTTATGGACATGACTATCGGTTTAGGTTGTAGTATAAACTGGATATAGCTTGTCTTGGCTATTGGTTTATACTAGTGCGCTGCGTCGCATTGAATTGATCACAGTTGAGACATGTTCTTCAGTTCGGACTATCATGAAGAACCTAGGTCTCGGTGACTCTACTAATTCTTAACCCAAATTGTGATACTTAAATATGTGGGATGTTTGCTTGTTACTTTGATTTACCATGGGTGAGAGCCAAGTATTGGTTCAATATGCATTGTATCTTGGGTAACAACATTATCTGCATGATATCTATTTATTGGCATTAGGGCACCGTGTCCTGGACATCCAGGTTGATGACGTCCCCTTAAGGAACTCATAAGGATTATCGTATAAACCCTGCAGGTGGATTTTATCCGTACGATAATAAGGTTGAGTGGTACTACTTAAGGAATAAAAGATATTAATTAATTAAAGCAGTCAGAAGCTTTAATAATTAATGGACGTGCGATATCTTAAACACGGGAAATTATATTGAGTCTAATAGAAGCCCTGATTCATTTCGGGATAGGACGGGAGTGCAATATTAATTCTCTAGTGGAATGAATTAATATTTACAGGCCAAATTGTGTTCTGAGCTGAACATAAGAATTTGGGCCTGTAGGGAGCCCAAACCCTATACCTTCTAAGAGATCCCTAGTCTGGCCTAAGGACTCTATAAAAGGAGGGATAAGTCCACGTTCTGAAACCCTAAGAGATCAGTTCACGCCTTCAGCCACCACACCAACGTGGGAGAAGGAAGAAGGAAACGTGAGGGGTTCAGAGAAGAACAAAGGCAATCCGCTCCTTTCAACCGTTTGGAGGATCGTCGTCCATCCGGCGTCCAAACGTGGTCGGGACACAGACTAGAAGATCGCTCAGATCGAATCGAAGCCTTGAAGAAAGGTATATCTTTGTTCGTCCTTTAGGAGTATGCTTAGGTTTATTCGAAATCATGTATGTACATGTTTGGTATCCGATATCGATCCGTGGGTAGGACCGCCTCGTCGGCGTGTTCCAGCAATTGGTATCAGAGCCTCGGTTTCGTAGATTGTCGGCTCTGCCTGGAACATGTAGTTGATTTCGTTTATTCATTTATTCATTTATTCGTTTTCAGTCATGTTCATGGTATGGATGAATGTTTATCTCGTTTATGCTTCTGGATGGTGTCTATCGCAGCCGTTGTTGTTTGTTGTAATCGTTTTTCCCACTAGATAATAAGTGTGGGTAGTATAGGCGATTTGTTAGACTGTAGTAGGGCTTTTGTTGTTCGATTTTTTTTTGCTGTAATTTTTTGTTCAAAGTCGAATGTAATGAAGATGATCAATCTGGAGGCGGCGGCTAGGGTTTCAGCATTCACCGGGGCCGGTTTTGTCGGCAGAAACCGTTTTGGCCATAACTTTTGCTACAGGTGTCCGATTTCAGCCCATAATACCATTTCGGAATCGGGAGAGCGAGTTCTACACATGTAATGCTTTGCCAAGAAGGCCTGTGGCGGGGTCAAATTCAGTCGTCTAGATGAAGTTTTCGGCCATTTTCCGTCGGTGGGTGCGGACTTTGCGTGAATGGCCCGATTTACGCGAGATGCCGATTCGAGTGTTCATCCACAACCTTGCTGAATCATGTAATAGCTTTGATAGGGTGTTAGTGGTTAGTTTTAAGGGGCTGCGATAGATGTGTTTTAATTTTCGCAATTTTATCGCTTTGTGGATGCCGATTTAATTTTTGCAAGAACATGTTTATTTGATTATGCGTCTAGCTGATTTAAATCGATTTTCTGGAATGTTAGAAATCATGTGAATAGGTGCTATAAATTCTTAGAAAGCTGTTATTGCTTTTGTTTTGAATTTTAGGAGCATGCTAGGATTTATGTGATTTGCGTGTTAGGAGCATGATAGGAATTGTATTATTTCTTATTCCATGCTGTTAAAAACCTTCAAGTAAAAATGACTAAGTGAGTTTAAGAATTTTAATTAAGTCATTTGACCTCCACAATTGGTCTTTAAGTAAGGTATCTGTCGCTCGCGGGACCCTGGGAGTCTCCCCCTAACGGATGCGGCATTCACGAGCTTACTAGATAAGACTTCTATTCAAACAACTTAACCTTTAGGTGAAGTGAGTGGCATACGTGTGACCCATGGGGTTTCCTCCCTAACGGATAGTGTCATTCATAAGCTCACCGGTAAAGATTATTTCGAGATAACCGTAGAAAATTATTTACAAGCGATGTGTCTTCCCCATCGGTAGGTTCGTCAATTGTGGATGATTGTTCTTGGGGTTAAATTGTTGTCATCACTTAGATGTGAATTTTAATATAACTCCCCAACGGAGTCCCTGTTTTAATTCACATGGCCAGCATTAATATTTCGACTATTAATTTCATTCGCCATAAGGACAGGTTGGCGTGCAATTGAGATTAATGACTGAGTGTCTGCTTAATTGAAATATGTGTAAACGTCCACCCAACGTGGCTTGCATGTGTGTTCGTTAAGTTGTCGAAGGTTGCATTAAATAATGGTTTTTTAAAGGTTTCCATATTTTATGCTTCATATTTATGTGAATTGTTGCTTACGTGTTTGCAATTATTTATTTCAGTTATTCATCATGTCATTCAATCCGCTTATGGTTATTCTCAATCAAAATAAGCTTACTGGTCCAAATTATTTTGACTGGAAGAGAAATCTGGATATTGTCCTTGTTGCTGATGAGTACAAGTTTGTGCTCACTACTCCTGCTCCTGCTCCTTTGAGCGCCCAATCCACTGAAGAGGAAAGGGAGGCTCATCGGAAGTGGCATAAGGCTGATGAGATGGCTCGTTGCTACATCTTGGCATCTATGTCAAATGTTTTGCAACAGCAGCATCACACCATGCCTACTGCTGCTATGAAGAAGTTCTACATCAGGCTGATGAGATGGCTCGTTGCTACATCTTGGCATCGGTTTGAGGCTATGAAGAAGATTATGTCTTCTGTCATGCCAGAGGGAGCTTCTGTGCGAGAGCATGTTCTCAAGATAATGGAATATCTGAATGAGATAGATGTGCTCGGAGGAAATATCGATGGCGAAGCCAAGATCGATATCATCCTGCACTCGCTCCCGAAGTCCTATGAGAACTTCCACCTGAATGCAAACATGAATAAGAAGGGCTATACTCTAGCCGAGCTTCTTACGGACTTGGTTGCAGCGGAGGGTCTTATGGGAAGGGGAGCACAAGCTCATGTTTTTGTACAAGCTGGACCTTCTTCGTCGAAAGGCGGGAAGAAGAAAAAGCAAGTGCAGAAAAGGAGTGGTGGAACCAGTGGGAGCAGTGGGAGTAGTGGGAGGAAAGCAGTAGCGCCTTCTGGTGGCGTGGTGAAGCCGAAAGGCAAGTGCTTCAAGTGCAACAAGACAGGACATTGGAAGTCAGATTGTCCCCTCAAGGACACTCCTGGTACATCTCTTGCTTTAGTTGTCGAAACATGCTTTGCGGCTTGTTCTACCAGTTCTTCGGTAGTAGATACAGGAGCCGCTGATCATGTTTGTTATACTTTGCAGGGGTTTCTGCAAAGAAGACAGCTCAGTGAGGGCGATATTACCATCAGCTTGGGCAATGCTACACGAGTGGCGGTGGTTGCAGTGGGAGATGTGCACTTGTCTTTTTTTGATTCTGTTTTAGTATTAAAGAACGTTTTGTACGTGCCGAGTTTTCGAAAGAATTTAATTTCAGTTTAGAAGCTGTTTTTGGATGGATATTCAGTTATTTTTAGTGACAATGTTGTTATTATGAGAAATAACTCTTTTATCTGTTCTGGCATGTTGGTTAACAATCTTTATACTACTACTTGTGCATATCATACTGTGACTGAGGCTCATGCATCTTCATCACTAAACAAGAGAAAGGAACCTTCTCAGTCGAATCAGACATATATTTGGCACCTAAGATTGGGTCATGTCAATCTAAGGAGGATCCAAAGGCTGGTAGGTAATGGCTTCTTGGATTCTCTCCAAGTTGAACCATTTCCAGTTTGCGAATCCTGTTTGGAAGGCAAGATGACTTCTAGGCCCTTTAAGGCCAAGGGGAATAGGTCCAATGATGTGTTGGAATTGATTGACTCTGATTTGTGTGGGCCTATTTCTATTCAAGCTAGAGGTGGTTTTGAGTATTTCGTTACTTTGATTGACGATTACTCAAGATATGGGTACATTTACTTGATGTTCCGCAAGTCTGAATGCTTTGACAAGTTCAGAGAATTCAAGGCAGAAGCGGAGAACCGTCAAGGGAAAAGTATAAAGTCACTGCGATCTGATCGTGGTGGCGAATATCTTAGCAATGAATTTAGGCAATACTTATTAGAGAATGGGATTACATCCCAGCTGACTGCGTCTGGTACTCTTCAACAGAATGGCGTAGCAGAAAGGAGGAATAGGACTCTGTTGGAAATGGTGAGATCGATGATGAGCTATGCTTCATTACCTACCTCGTTTTGGGGATATGCCTTGGAAACGGCGGCGTACCTTCTTAACTTTGTACCTTCTAAATCAGTTCCAAAAACTCCAATAGAATTGTGGTCCGGGCGCAAGCCCAGTTTAAACCACATTCGGATTTGGGGCTGCCCAGCACATGTGTTGGATAAAGAAGCTGATAAGTTGGCACCTAGAACAGCAGTACGGCTGTTTGTAGGTTACCCAAAGGGAACGAGAGGTGGTTACTTTTATAGTCCTAAAGATCAGAGGGTAGTGGTTAGCACCAATGCCCAATTTTTAGAGGATGACTATATGAGTGAGCATAAGTCCAAGAGTGAGATTATTCTCAAAGAGTTGAGGACAGACAATGGCATACCGAGTGTGCAAGAGGATATACCACAAGAGACTGCACAACGTGTTGACTCTGATGTATTTACACCTAAATTGCCTCGTCGTAGTGGGAGGGTTGTTCGTCAGCCCGATCGTTTCATGTTTGTGGGAGAGTCCTCAGACTTCATCCCAAGTGACGAGCATGATAGTGATCCCTGGATCTACAATGAGGCAATCCAAGACGTAGATGCAGAATCTTGGAAGAAATCTATGGATTCTTAGATTGAATCTATAGATGCTATGGATGTCTACGACCTTAGGGACCTTCCTGAAGGCAAGAAAGCCATGGGGTGCAAATGGGTCTATAGGTGTAAGAGAGGATCTGACGGGAAGGTTATTTCCTTCAAAGCACGGCTGGTTGCGAAGGGTTTCACTCAGAAAGAGGGAATCAATTATGATGAGACCTTCTCACCAGTAGCCATGCTTAAGTCGATCCGGATTCTCTTATCCATAGCAAGTCACATGGACAATGAGGTTTGGCAAATGGATGTCAAGACTGTTTTCCTTAACGGAAACTTGGATGAAGACATCTATATGCAGCAACCCGAGGGTTATGTGAAGAAAGGCCAAGAGCATCGAGTATGGAAGCTAAAAAAGTCTCTTTATGGACTAAAACAAGCTTCTAGGTCTTGGAATATTCGTTTTGACGAGGTGATCAAGTCCTATGGATTTGATCAATGTCAAGATGAAAGTTGTGTGTACAAAAAGAGCAACGGAAGCGTAGTGGTATTCTTGGTACTATACGTAGATGATATTCTTCTCATCGGCAACGATGTCAAGATTTTGTCAGACGTAAAGGTATGGCTTTCAGAACAGTTTCAAATGAAGGACTTGGGTGAGGCATCGTACATTCTTGGAATCAAGGTCATTCGTGACAGGAAGAAAAGAATGTTGTGTCTATCTCAAGCTGCTTACATTTATAATATGATTGCTCGTTTCAGCATGCAGAACTCTAAGAAAGGGTTGCTACCTTTTCGGCATGGAGTTCCTCTATCTAAGGATATGTGTCCGAAGACACAAAAAGAGATAGAGGAAATGGCTAAGGTTCGTTATGCTTAGGCTGTAGGAAGCCTTATGTATGCCATGATGTGCACGAGACCTGATATTTGCTATGCGGTTGGCATGGTTGCGAGATATCAGTCTAACCCTGGTCAAGGACACTGGACTGCGGTAAAGCATATTCTCAAGTATCTGAAAAGAACTCGAGATTATATGCTTGTTTACCAATCAGACGGTCTAACTCCGTTGGGTTACACAGATTCTGATTTCCAAGCTGATCGAGATAAGAGAAAGTCGACCTCGGGTTATGTGTTTATGATGGAAGGCGGAGCGATCTCATGGAGGAGTGTGAAGCAGAAATGCATCGCAGATTCTACCATGGAAGCCGAATACGTTGCTGCTTCAGAAGCAACAAAGGAGGCTGTTTGGCTCAGGAGCTTCTTACTGGACTTAGGGGTATCTTTGAGTGTGCCTAAGTGTATCACAATTTATTGTGACAACGCTGGTGCAGTCGCAAACTCGAGAGAACCCCGAGCACATAAGGGCAGTAAACACATCGAGAGAAAGTACCACCTTATACGAGAGATCGTAAAACGAGGAGATGTGGTTGTGACGAAGATAGCATCGTTGGATAATCTAGCTGATCCTTTCACGAAGACTCTGACTGTCAATGTCTTCGAGAAACACGTAGAGGGTCTTGGTTTACGATGTGTTGCAGCTAGACTTTGAGTATAAGTGGGAGAATTGTTATGTCATGTGTTTATATATACTAAAAGTTTAGCTTTAGTATAAGTGGGAGATTGTTGGGGTATACAGTAAAGCAAACTTTTATGTGAGCTTTTGGATTGTATTTATTCGATTTCCCATTTGACTGAAATAAATGTTTTCACATTGTTGTATTCTTTATGATTGCTTGTATGCTAAATGTCCAATTATCTTATATTGTAGACAATGTGGTGTGTTAGTAGTCACACAGAAGATTACATTGTCGGTCCCTTATAAGATATAAATGGTATTCACAACTGAGATAATTATGGACATGACTATCGATTTAGGTTGTAGTATAAATTGGATATAGCTTGTCTTGGCTATTGGTTTATACTAGTGCGTTGCGTCGCATTGAATGGATCACAGTTGAGACGTGTTCTTCAGTTCTGACTATCATGAAGAACCTAGGTCTCAGTGACTCTACTAATTCGTAACCCTAATTGTGATACTTAAATATGTGGGATGTTTGCTTGTTACTTTGATTTACCATGGGTGAGAGCCAAGTATTGGTTCAATATGCTCTGTATCTTGGGTAACAACATTATCTGCATGATATCTATTTATTGGCATTAGGGTACCGTGTCCTGGACATCCAGGTTGATGACGTCCCCTTAAGGAACTCATAAGGATTATCGTATAAACCCTGCAGGTGGATTTTATCCGTACGATAATAAGGTTTGAGTGGTACTACTTAAGGAATAAAAGATATTGATTAATTAAAGCAGTCAGAAGCTTTAATAATTAATGGACGTGCGATATCTTAAACACGGGGAATTATATTGAGTCTAATAGAAGCCCTGATTCATTTCGGGATAGGACGGGAGTGCAATATTAATTCTCTAGTGGAATGAATTAATATTTACAGGCCAAATTGTATTCTGGGCTGAACATAAGAATTTGGGCCTGTAGGGAGCCCAAACCCTATACCTTCTAAGAGATCCCTAGTCTGGCCTATGGACTCTATAAAAGGAGGGATAAGCCCATGTTCTGAAACCCTAAGAGATCAGTTCACGTCTTAAGCCACCACACCAACGTGGGAGAAGGAAGAAGGAAACGTGAGGGGTTCGGAGAAGAACAAAGTCAATCCGCTCCTTTCAACCGTTTGGAGGATCATCGTCCATCCGGCGTCCAAACGTGGTCGAGACACAGACTAGAAGATCGCTCAGATCGAATCGAAGTCTTGAAGAAAGGTATATCTCTGTTCATCCTTTAGGAGCATGCTTAGGTCTATTCGAAATCATGTATGTACATGTTTGGTATCCGATATCGATCCGTGGGTAGGACCGCCTCGTCGGCGTGTTCCAGCACACTATGCACGCATGCTTAAGCTTGATAGAACTCCTAAATCTCACTAAGCTTGCTATGCTGAACCTTATTAAGTGTTGGGAGGATAATATAAGCTCAATTGTGTGGCAAAATTTCGGTCCCAACATCCTCTTTTATACCCAAGGGCCGAATGGAGATGATGACAAGGGGTAGGCGTGGCCTAATTAGGCTTTGGACAATTGCCAACTTAAGAGATAGATCATGGTGACTAATCACCATTAAACTTTCTTAATAGGACACGTGTAAAACTTTGAAATGGAAGGAAACATCATGAATTGAATTAACAAAATTCCATACGACATTTTGAGAATAAAGGAGCTATATGGTACGGCCTAATGACTATTAGGCATGATTAGTGTCTAATTAATTACTCCACTATGTTTAATTATTAATTAAACATAATGCCTAATTACCAAAATTATTCCGAACATAAACGGTACGTCGAAAATCATTTTTGGTAATTTCGACTGAAAAGAATTAAATCCGAAAATTAATACTCGACAATATTAATGAATCAGAATTAAAACATAACTTATAGTGATAAAATAACGGGATATTACAGATGATGTCGTTTGCGATAACTCCGAGTTCGTGTAATAGGAATTGCGAACGTCATAGCAACTCTCTTGGGTATCGTAACCTGGAGGCCAATGATGATCATTTATCAGGTCGTTATCGACTCTTATGTTGCACCGAAGATGGTTTTCTCCGATCAGGAGTCTTTGATAATTGCGAAGAAGGTGTGTACCTTAAAAGATTATGAAGGATCTTTTAAGGAGAGTAGCTGAGCCTGGAGCATGTGTATTGTGAAGCATATAGCCGCTTATATTCCAAAATTTACTTTTCGTTGTAAACTTTGGCAAGTTTTTGCTCTTTAATCTCTTTTTGGCCTTTGGGAGTATTTTCTTTCACTTCCTTGCACTTTTGAAAAACCCTTAAAACCCTTGCCTTTGTTCTTGTTCGCTTGAGTTTCGAGATCAAGTTTATGACCTGATGTACCAATTAAGACAAGTGTTTCTGGCTTCCTGCTTGTCTTATATCATTCTTTCAGTTATGTTTGGAGATTCTATTCATCCGAACCAAAATTATCTTTATCGTATTGATGACAAGTTGAATCATTTCTGAGACGCACCAATCATTCGAATACATCTATGAGTAGTCCGGAGAAACTGCAAAGAAGACCACCAGACGAGAAAGCGAGATACGACCAACCGGAATACTAGAGGAGCCAATCGGTTTCGTGGTAATGAAGGCTACACATCGACAATCATAAACCTAACTAATAGACGAGGGAGGATGATCAACTACTATCGTGAAGTGAAGACCTGCTCAAGCAACTGAACACAATTGTAAGATCATTGGAGACCGATCCGAGACCGATGTACCATCAGCCGAAGATCGAGGAGTCGACGTATCAAAAAGGAATCTAGAAACCAGTGAATGTGTCTGCAATCGAATAGTGATTCTTTTCGTGTTACGCAACGCAATGGTGACTGTGACAAAATATCTAGTGGTAATTCTGCAGTGACGATATAAATTAAGAACTCCGAGATGTAGCGGAAAATAACCGAAGATGCGATCAAGGTCATTTCGATGAAAGAATGCTTTTCGCTTGGACCTGAAGATGTAAACGTTAGGCAATGCAGATGAGTAGAGCTCGTTCAGGACTGCTGGCATGATTAGCTACCGGAGGAAGAGCTGATGTGATGGCCGACGTTGTTAGTCGGAAGAGCCGAAATGAGCTAACTAGTTGGTGTCTCGAAGGAGCCGCTGACCTAGTACCATTCTCGACTGGAGAGCCTCATTCGTTCCTTTTGAGGATTTTTGCTTGTCTTTAGCATTGAGTCTTTTGCGTGTTAGTGTGTGTTATTGTAAAAATGAAGTGGACTTGGAACTCGGTTTTATACCCTGCTATTTTTGAGACCTTAAAACTTTTGAATTCGTTTAAGACCAAAAAGTTTGTTCGATCTAAACCCCATTGGTAAACGTTTTAGTGGAAGATTCTTTTCTTGCTATTGCTTTGGCCTATGTGAAATCCCAATTCAGAAAATTTTCATTTTTGAGAAAGACCATGGATTAAATTTTCCTATTGAAACCTTGAACCAAAAACCGACCCTGACTGGAGTGGTGGTCAAGCCTGTACGCCCGTGTTGATAGACGAGAGGTTTGTGCACGGCCGATCATTGACTCACACGCAAGTTGCAGCTACCATCACCAGACACACGGAACTCCCAGGCCAGCGTGATCGGCCAAACCTTGACCTTGCGGCTGGTTTCCGAATATGTGCACGTGAGCATCTTGGCGCCCCGCATATGCAGTGCCTGCGAGTGTGTGGCCTTTCGGAGGACAGTGCATTAACAACTCAAGCGTCCAATTTATTTTTCTTTGGGACGGTTTGA
>CACSLK010006106.1:3526208-3537564 GCA_902706635.1 Striga hermonthica
CTACGCTCGACAGGCTTATTATGCCGGGCAGAGAGTAATGCACGCTGGAAGCAGGCAGACGGCTGAGCTGACGCCCAACAAAATATCCTTCACTGTTGAGGATGCATTCCTGTTCGACCATCCCCACTCGGACGCCCTGGTGATCACAGCCCCGATAATGGCGATCAAGATCCACCGAATAATGGTCGACACCGGGGCCTATGCAAGCATCTTGTACTATAGCACGTTCAAGAAAATGGGGATTGACAGGAAGGAAATGCAGCCCTGCCGAGAGCAGATCCAGGGGTTCAACGGCCAAATGATAACCCCCGTTGGTCAGGTAACGCTGCCGATCAGGTTCGGGGAGAAGGGGCAGCCCACGCGAACAATTTTGGAAACTTTTTAGATAGTGGACTGTTCGAGCGAATACAACGCCATCCTGGGCAGAACGGCTCTCTACAAGCTGAGGGGAGCCATCTCAATTTTCCATTACTCCATCAAGTTCCCGACCTCGGACGGGGAGGAGACTCATCGGGGAGACCAGAGAGAAGCGCAGGAATGCGTCTTGACTATCCCTCGAGCGGAAATCAATGCGGCGAACTCCGCCCCTGAAGCCGGGACGAATATAGCCGCGTCCCGCGAAGAAGAAGAGGGCAACCGCATGCTGGGAAACCAGACAGGTTCGCCCCCGATCATGCCAAGTGCCGGACAGGTTGTTGAAAGCACCAAGGTGGAAGGAGAAGCGAATGTCGAGGGGGGTCATATGGACCCAGATGCCGAGGTGGTTCACCCCGGCACGGGAAGCGACCACATGCTGGAAATCCAGATAGGTCCGCTCCCCCAGGCCGAGACGAACGCCGAGCAGGAAAAAGGGGCCGAGCCCGACCTGGACCAGGATAGGGGTCGAAGAGCAGGAAAGGAACCGATGTTGGAAGAAGACGAGCTCGACCCGCGAACCCAATACGAAGAAAAGAGGGGCACAAAATGGGTCGAGCCCATGGACGAGGTCGAAATCATATTCATCGATGAGGAGGCCTGCCAGAAGCAACTTCGGATTGGCAGTAAACTGCCAGCGCCATTGAAGGCCGAGCTAGTCAGTTTCCTTCGAGAGAACGCGGACGTGTTCGCGTGGACCCACGAAGACATGGTCGGCATTGACCCAAAGGTCGCCTGTCATAGGCTGCAGGTCGACCCCACAGTCAGGCCGGTCGTCCAAAAGAGGAGGAAGCTGGGGCCAGACCGGCAGCAAGCTCTCGAAGAAGAAGTGATCAAGCTCAAGGACAATGACTATATCCGAGAAGTCCGGTACCCAACTTGGGTTGCCAACCTAGTGCTGGTTAGAAAGGCCAATGGGGCATGGCGTCTTTGCATCGACTTCTCCGACCTCAACAAGGCGTGCCCCAAAGACAGCTACCCCCTACCCCACATTGATTATATGGTGGACGCCACCTCAGGGCACGAACTAATGAGCTTCATAGACGCATATTCCGTATACAACTAGATCCCGATGCACCCGGATGATGCCGAGCACACCTCTTTTTATTTGGCACGCGGACTCTACTGCTACACCATGATACCGTTCGGACTGAAGAATGTCGGGGCCACGTACCAGCGCTTAGTCAACAAAATGTTTGCTAGTTTGATAGGTGTTAGTATGGAAGTGTACGTAGATGACATGTTAGTCAAATTGGTGTATGCGTCCGACCATGTAAACGATCTCAATAAAATGTTTTTAATTTTGCGTCATTACAACATGAAGTTAAACCCCAAGAAGTGTACTTTCGGTGTCGGCTCGGGAAAATTCCTGGGATACATCGTTAGTCAACGGGGCATCGACGCCAATCCCGAAAATATCAAGGCCGTCCAGGACCTCCGACCGCCGACCTCAATCAAAGGGGTACAAAGCCTGACTGGCAAGCTTGCCGCCCTCAGTCGGTTCATCTCGAAGTCGACAGACCGGTGTAAACCGTTCTTCGACACAATAAAAAGGATCACAAGTTCGAATGGACTCCGGAGTGCCAGCAAGCATTGGAAGCTATCAAAGAAACCCTGAGCCGGGCTCCAACCATGAAAAAACCTCGACCTGGAGAGATGCTTTTCCTTTATTTAGGAGTTTCTGACGTGGCGGTCAGCGCCGCCCTCATCCGAGAGGACGGGTCTTCCCAACACCCTGTCTACTATGTCAGCAAGGCACTTCACGATGCCGAGCTGCGATACCCGCCGATGGAAAAACTCGCGTTCGCCTTAGTGACCGCCGCGCAAAAGTTAAGGCCATATTTTCTCGAATATTCGATAACCGTGCTCACCGCCTACCCGCTGAGGCAGATTCTTCACCGGCCTGACACATTAGGCCAGATGGTGAAGTGGCGGTGGAGCTGGGGCAGTACGACATCCATTACCGACCCCGAACAGCAATGAAGGGGCAGGTACTATCGGACTTCATCGCCGAATTCACGCCGGGACTCAAAGAAACGAGCGAACAACCTTGGGTGATGTACGTGGATGGGTCCTCCACTGCCGGACGAGCAGGCGGAGGAGTCGTCCTCGTGGATCCCCACAAGAAGCTCTTTTGCCACTCGATACATTATCTCTTCCCGGCAACCAACAACGAAGCCGAATATGAGTCATTGCTATCCGGGCTCGCTCTGGCAGAATCCATGAGTCTGACCGACCTTATCATATACTCAGATTCCATGCTGATGGTCAAGCAGATATCCGGGGAGTTCGAAGTAAAGGAACCGAGATTGGTCCCATACCTAGGGTTGGTGAAGAAGAAGCTAGACAAAATCCGGGCCAAAATAGAACACATCCCTCGGACTGAGAACGTATAAGCCGACGCCCTGGCCTGCCTCGCCTCAAGTGCCGGGGTAGAAAGCGTCGAATATGTCCAGGTCGGACACAAGGAACAGCCCTCCGTGTTCGGCACTTCCGTGCTAAGTGCCGAGCAGGGGGTGGAAGATCAAGATCCGGGCTGGATGGACCCAATCCGTTCGTATCTCGAAGCCGGTGCGTTGCCGCCGGACCCAAAAGAGGCCAGGCAGTTTTGCACCCGAGCAGCCCAATTTACGATTGTAGCCGGAGAACTATTCAAACGGGGCTACTCGGCACCTCTGCTCAAGTGCGTAGATGAAAGGAGCGCCGAGTACATACTTAAAGAAATCCACGAAGGCGTATGCGGGAACCACTCAGGAGGGTACGCCCTCGCACACAAGGTCCTTAGACAGGGCTGCTACTGGCCGAGTCTGAAGAAGGACGCCCTTGACCTGGCCCGGAGATGTGCAAAATGTCAAACCTTTGCACCCAACATCATCCAACCGTCGCAGCCTCTAAAATCGATCCTCAGCCCGTGGCCATTCGCCAGGTGGGGTGTCGACCTGATTGGCCCCCTTCCTACCGGGAAGGGCAGGGTGAAATACGCGGTTGTTGCAGTGGATTATTTCACGAAGTGGGCGAAAGCCGAGCCGCTTGCTACCATAACAGAACAGAAAATGATAGATTTCTTATGGAAGTCCATCATATGCCGATTCGGAGTACCGAACTCAATCATCACCGATAATGGCAAGCAATTTGAAGGGAGGAAGCTGGAGTCGTTCTGCGAAGAACACCACATCAAACACTTCTTCTCGACCCCCTATCACCCTCAGTCCAATGGCCAGGTCGAGGCAGTAAACAAAATAATCAAACAAGGGCTTAAGGTCCGGCTTGAAGCCGCGAAAGGGGCCTGGCCGGAAGAACTCCCGAAAGTACTCTGGGCCTACCACACAACGGCCAGATCGTCCACCGGCGAAACGCCGTTCTCACTGGCGTACGGGTCTGAAGCCATGATACCAGTCGAGCTCGGCGCCCCAACGTTTCGAGTAACCAACTTCGAGGAAGAATCCAACTCCGAGTCGCTGAGAGCCAACCTGGACCTGATTGAAGAGCACAGGACGCAGGCCGAACTGAAAAATGCAGCGTACAAGAGACGGAGCGAAAGATACATCAACTCTCAGGTCAAACCGCGCTCGCATCAGGTCGGCGACTTGGTGCTCAAAAGGGTGACGGGGCCCGATCCTGGACCCCTCAAGCCAAAGTGGGAAGGGCCATACAAAATCCGCGAAGTCCTCCCTCACGGGGCCTATCGCCTCGAGCATCTCGACGGCACCCCCCACCAATACCCTTGGAACTTGGCGTTTCTGAAGAAGTTTTACCAGTAGGTCTAGATCGATCTATTGTAACTCACTGTAACGTTTTGTAATGAAGAAGTAATGAAGAACACGTTCCAAAAATGTAATCTCCCCTTATTATTCACAATAGATTGGAGACTTAGGCGTAGGTCGGGTCGAAGCAGTGTAAGGATCGGTGTCGGCCAGGATCAGTACGATGACCTGGTCGACACCTCATAAAAACATAAGGATCGGTGTCGGCCAGGATCAATACGATGACCTGGTCGGCACCTCATAAAAACGTAAGGATCGGTGTCGGCCAGGATCAGTACGATGACCTGGTCAGCACCTCATAAAAACGTTAGGATCGGCGTCGGCCAAGATCAGTACGATGACCTGGTCAGCACCCCATAAAAACATAAGGATCGGTGTCGGCCAGGATCAGTACGAGGACCTGGTCGGCACCCCATAAAAACATAAGGATCGGTGTCAGCCAGGATCAGTACGATGACCTGGTCGGCACATCATAAAGACGTAAGGATCGGTGTCGGCCAGGATCAGTGCGATGACCTGGTCGGCACCTCATGAAAACATTGCATCGGCCAGGATCAGTATGATGACCTGGTCCGAAGTGACAAGCAAGTGCCGAGATCAAACACAACCTCGGCACTGAAACTAATAACAGCGAGCCCAATCACGAGGCTCAGCCCAAGCGGGAAATGTGCCGAGCTCAATCACGAGCTCGGTACCTCGAATAACAGCGCCGAAGCCGATCTCGGAACCCAGACAACCAAGAATCAACAATTATTGAATAACTCAAAAAGCATAAATATATTAAAAAACCAGTGCGGCACAATCATAATACTTTAAAAGTTTGCAAATATTCGTCCAAAAAATCAAACACAAAATCCAGACCACACCCGGTCAATTCAACGGCACGCAGGCCGGCAAACAAAAAGAAAGATCATGGGCCCGACTCCGAGGGCCGCTCCTCAGGCGAGAGGTCGACCTCCTTGTCCACACCGGAAGTGCCGGCCTCACTCGCCCTCCTCTCCGCCTCGGTCTCGGCCGCTGCCTTTGCCACTCTTTCGGCTTTTTCCATCTCGCTAACCACTGTTAGGACGGCACCCCGGTGAGGCTGGGATTCAGGATCAGGATCAGCAGCGAGCAAGAAAGGCTCGTACTTCGGCAACAACTCCCCCGGCGCAAGCCGCCACGTCTCCGAGCACGGGATGGCGCCGAGTCCTTAGAAGCCCACAACCATGTCGTGGGCCCAGTTCTTGAGCCGGCGGACTACAGTAGCCTCGTCCTCGTCGACCTCGCAGACGAGCCCCTCGTATTCAACTTCGAGCCTCGCCGCCTTCTCAACAAGGATCGTGCAGAAGTCTTCAAGAGAGAGAACCCCGGCGTCGAGCCATTGGAACAACCAATGAAGGTTGAAGACGGCCGACTTGTCCATGCAATCCCTCATGTCCTCGAAATACTGGACGGTGACCTCCGCAAACATCAGGGGCGGGGGCAAAGCGATGGGCTCGCCGTCTATCTGCTTGGCGGCCTCTTTCAAAAGACAAACCTGGGCAGACATCCTGCTGCCGTAATCAGCAAGTTGGGACCTCGTCTCCTCGTGCTTCCGAGTGAGCTCGGCAATTTCGGCAGCATGGATCTCTGCGAGGTGGACAAGGTCGGCCTTGTGCTTCTCTTCCAGAGCGGTGACCTCTTGAGCTCGGCCTCTCCTCTCTCGGTTCAGCTCGGCTTCATGGCGAGCCTTCAAATCGGCTAACCGCTCAGCCCACCCCGCCCTCTCGCAGGCCAGATCCTCCACGGCCTTAGCCGCGGCCTCCTCCGCGGCCTCCTCCGCCTTGGTAGTCGCCCCCTGCTGGAGGACGAGCTCGACCTCGAGCCTCCCGACGCGGCTCGCCTCGTCCTTTAGCTCGCTGACTCTCCCCTTGTAGGTAGCCAGGTCCTCCTCGGCTTTGTCATGGGCGGCCATCTCCCTAAGCATAGCCTCGTGGGCGTGCATCAGCTACACCATGGTCCGCCCCATTGACGCCACCGAGTGCTGGATTAACTGTGGGGGGAGAGAGCATCCCAGTCGCCACCTCTGCCACAGGAGTCCAAGCCGACAGCACGACTTTCGCGGCAGAGATCGCCTGTGGCGGATGTTCGAACCGGTTGGGCAAGTCAAATGGAATTGCCTAGCAGGCGTCGATGAACCACTGGTCTTGAAAGTTAGCCAAACTCTTGGAGAGCGAAGCCCGCCTCTCCGGATTCATCAGGACGTAGGTGGAGTTCCCGGCCTGGTGAACATGCACCGAGCTTGAGGCGATCAGGCCGGCCTCCGACTCCTTGGCCCTAGTCCTTTTAAGCGGGGGTGACGACGGCCCCTCGCGCCCCATAGGCGAGTCCGGCCCGGACCCGATTGGGCTCTCTTCGCGAGCACGGCCTTTATTTCGGCCGTCGACCTCCGGGTTGGAATCTTCACTTCGGCTGCGAGTCGGGACAGGGCCACGTCCAGCCCGACCCCCAGCAGTGCCAGTTCGGCCTCCAACGGCGCCAGAACGCCGCCAGTCCGGCCTCCAACCGGCCCGGCGTGACCATCAGTACGCCCACCGGCCTGAGAAGGGGGCGCTCCGGATACAACGGGCAGGGAAGGGGCCGAGGCCGCAGTCCGGGAGACGGGCGGGGCCGCATGAGAATCCCTGGCTGAAGTGGAGCCCTGTCCTTTCTTGGACTTCGTCAGAAAAGACATCCTGCTGGCCATCTTCTTCCTTTCTTTCAACGGTTGCGGATTGGCGTGAACGGGTTTGTTGGCCTCTTTCACAGAGCGAAGCCCGCACTCTCAATGAAGGGGATAGTAAATTGCCCACATATCAGAATGAGCCAGGTGTCGAACTCAATAAAATAAAATAAAATAAATAGCACAGCGTGAAGTAGAAGTTACCTGGGATGGAATAGCCAGTCTTGAAGTCTGAGCAAAGGCCGTAGGTGATCAGACTCTCCTCCGAAATCAGGTCGCGATAAAAGCGCTCCTCCTCGTCAAGTGTCAGCAAAGTACCGATCTTCTCCGCTAGGTCGTCGCTAGCGTCGAAGTGAGGATTGTGGACTGAAATGGAAATACCGACCTGTTAGCACAGGAAAAATGCACGTAATTAGAAAAAGGAAAGGAACAGCATGATACTCACACTTGCCGGATATGAAGCCGGTGTACGGATGCAGGGCCGCATACGGCGCTTGCCACGCGCCGGAGACCCAGAACCACTCCGGCATATAGCCGTGCAGCGATTCCGGGATTTTGTTCACCAGGGACCGGTCCACCCCCGGAGCGACGGAGCTATAATAATTGCCGGTGTTGCCGGACTTCTTAAAGATCAGGAGAGTCCAAATATTCGCACTTGTGGGGTCAGCCCAGCCCTGCTTACAGAACAAAACGATTAGACCCATCTACCGCGCGAAGACCGTGGGCACGAGCTGGCTAATCCTGATGCCGAGGTCGCTCAAGATGTCACTCAAAACGCCGGGCAGAGGAAATCGGAGCCCGAGACGAACACTGTGGCGGTAGACTCCGATACAGCCCGGCAGAGGACAGTGGATGCGCTCGCCGGCGTACGGGGCGAAGATCTGGACGTCGGGGCCGAAACTCACCTTGCCCCGCAGCTTGACCAGGTCGACGTCCCCCAGAATGGACGGCGTGTTACAGGCCGACATCTTCGTGGCAGTTGGCCACGAGCGAGGGGGGCGACGCCAGCTCCCCGGTGGGGCCGAAGTCGCGGCCTCAACGGCGGCGTCGGTCTCGGCATCGCCTAACCCCATAGGGACCCATTCACGCCCGTCAGTCTCGCCCTGAAGGGTCTCCTCGACTAGGCCGGGATCAACGTCTGAGTCGCTGTCAGAAGGCCCGCCGTCCGGGATAGTTTTGTCTCCATCGTGGGAGTGGCTGGAGCCGAGGTCAACAACATCGACCACCGGGATCTGTGAAGGCATCTCCCCTAGCGGGTCAGCCGCCGCCGCCGATGGCCGAGTCACGCGAACAGCCGTAATCGGCGTAACCCGGAGGAGATGCGCCGCCTCCGCCGCCGGCAGAGAGTAAACCACGATCTCACGGTCTCCTCCTCCGTTTGCCTCTCACCCTCGCCAGAAAACGCCGCGGAATTCGAAAAGCTCGACATATCGAAAAAAGAAAAAAGAAGGGAAGAAAAAAAGGAGAATTACCGAGAAAAAGCCTTGGGTGCCGACTTGCAGAAATCTCCACAAAGATCTAGAAGTTTCCTTGTTGTTTTTCTCTGGAATTTGCTCAAAATCGCAGAAAAGGTAAAGCTTCTCAAGGAAGACGAAGACACATTTATATAAGATAATTGAACCAATCAGGGAAAGCCGTGTGGCACCATTTGAAATTCAAAAAGTTTAATAAAGAGCAACTGTTCAAATCGAACGGTGGTGACTGAAGCCATCCGACGGTTTATATGAACCACGTGAATCCCACGCGTTTTGTAACCGCCCCACCCACTGAAACGACGCGACATATCCCGTGGACAAATTGATCATGCCACGCGTAAAGGTTCTGAAACGGCACGACTTTTCAGGGCCGACAGGAATTACAACGATCACGTCGCATTATTGAAGGCGTCGCTTTAGCTTGCGCCATTAATATGCCAGTTTACTTGTCAAATTCACAAGGGGATCGGGAAAGCCGAGGTGAAATTTGGCAAACTCGGGGCTGAGCCATCATTATAGCGACCTCAGACGAGATGACGATAGACCTCCCATCCGAGCTCGGGGCCCTGTATGTTGATACCCGAGTTAGCCAGGAGTGAACCGGGAAGACGCCGCCTACCAAAACCCGGGCTTAGGGCCCGATCTAAAGAGGAAGTGCCGAGCTGGACCGGGAAGCAAAGTGCTCAGAAGTGCCGAGCTGGACCGGGAGCGCTTTTCGATGCCGGCACCCCGGCTCGTGTATGAGAGAGCCGGGGTGGATGGGTGCCGGGCTAGAGAATTGATCAGGGACGTTCTGTAAGCACATTCGAGAAAGGTGCCGACCTGAAGGTGCGAAGCAGCCGCCCCGACGGCCATGGCGGGGCTCGGCGAACCTTAAAATATTTCCACTTGGAAGGTCATCATTGGGCGATGGGACGGGCACTCGTAGCCTGTCACTCTACAAGCAAGCCTAGACAAGAAAGCCTGCCAGCATTAAATGCCCCCCATGCTTGCATTAAATGCCTGACAGTCAATGATTGCAGAAACCTCAAATCGCATTAAATAGACGTCAAGGAGACGCCGAACTGCTCTGCCAGATTACTGTGCGACAAGACCTGTGAACAATAGCTGAATAGTGCCACATTAAAGACTACTATAAATAGCAGCTCATTTCATTTATTTTTGGTTGTTTAAATCCCACTAACTCTGCCTTCTCTCTACTTTCTCTCTCTAAAAAACTGTAAGAAACACGTTGTAAGAATTGTAAGTATATCGCAAGTGCCGACCTCGTACGAGAGGCCGACCTCGTGATCGTTTAATAAAGTCGTAATTAAACCGAACCATCCTCCCATTTTCGGTCTTTTGCTTTCGGCATTCTTTATTTTTAACCGTTGACCAAAAACGCTCGTCAACACTCATTTTACGTACTAGGACTTTATGTGGTATTTTTATGCATTTTTGTCAAGTCTAAGTGTTAGGTCCAAGTGTTCCAATATTCACGGAACTTCACGAACTACTTGGTTGAATCAAGTTCGACCAATGTATGACTGTGAATGTTTCTCTAAGGTCAAAGTGTTGATCTTAGTATAATAATTGTTGTAGGTGTTTGACGAGCCGTGCTCGCTGCCTACTCCCGTTGTGTGCCATATTCCCTTGCTGTACCAGGTGGGGTTTACTCATGAAAATTATCTATGCCATACGTGTATTTGAGTGTTTGGTTGGTATGACCTATGTGTTGGAACCCATGAGGATCTCGATATGCACAAATCACGGACAAACATTCAACATAAACCTATGCGCAGCGGATCTAAAGGTTTGATGTAGAAAACTTACTGCTTAAAATTTATGTAGATCTGGCTGGCCCGAACAGTTGACCGCAAATCAAATCTTCTCGGAATCGAACAAACTTGAACAATCCAGAAAGCTGACGTCACGGAGAAGTCAACGGCGTTGATCGGTCGGAAAATGAAGCTTCCACGCGCTCTCACACACGCGATTGAGTTCCAACGGCTGCTCCCTTCCAGTGGCGCGTGGCGGCGCGTGCGGCGGCTGCTGGCGGTGATCTTGACGGCGATCTCGTCGTCTCGTCGTCCTGGTCGTCGTGGTATGGTCACTTGCTGTTTTGGTCTCTGGTTTGGATGTATGATAGATCTGATTGGAATCCCGTATATACCTTAAGATCTTCTACTGTATTCTCAAACAGCTATCTTGATCTTGTATCAGTGGAGCACAAGAAATAGAACTACTCCTAGGAAGAGAGGGAGAGAGAGGGGGCGGACGATTTTTCCAAATTGTGGAATTCTTCTCTTCTTCCATGAGCCTAATGTTGTATATATAGAGCCACAGTAGGGACCCCAAGGAGAATAGGATAAGGGCTTCTAATATATTAATACTATGGAGCAACCCCACAATTAATATATTAATAATATTAAAGTCCACCACAATAATATTATTGCACTCCCCTCACCTATCCCAAATTACATTTGGGACTCCTTATTATAATTATCCGATTTACCTCCCCATGTTTAAGATATAATGTCCATTAATTAATTCGATTATTAATTATCAAGAATTAATTAATATATTATATTACCGAAGCTAGCGCTCGCTCATAGTATTCATATTATGCCGGAATAAATCCACCTGCAGGGTTTAGCATAATATTCCTTCATGAATTCACTTCGGGGACATCATCATACTAACGCACATGGTGACCGTAAATATCCTAATAGCACATCAAACACATAACGTCATTACCCAATTCATTAAGTATGTCGACCCGACTTGGATCTCACCCAAAGAATCAAAGCAACAACAATTATGTGCACATGCCTATTTAATATCTTACGGGTTAAGAGCACGCAATAATTAACTGAGGCCTAGTTCATTTACGACGATCAGTATAATACGAACATCCCTCTCTGGGTTCTTGTTCAATACATAAATGTACTAGTGCAACTAATCGGTCAAGACAAACCGTACGGTTGACACTACAACCGTTCCGATGGGTTGTTCAATTCCATCTAGGTTGTGGACCAATG
>CACSLK010006106.1:3566001-3578417 GCA_902706635.1 Striga hermonthica
GCTCGCACCTGCTCGCTGACCGCGCCCGACGCGTACGCCCGCTGCACCCGACGACCGAGACCCGCGCACCGTCCGTCCGTTTGACGAGTTGATTAGAATCAACTAAAGGCCAAACCTATTCGCCTATTAGGTTGTGGTGTTCAGACGAACTTCACCAACGGTACTCTACATCGTCTCAGAGTCGGCAAAATTTTTAAAACGTAAACGTCCATATCCTAACTATAGATTCCGCTGCGTTAGGATTTATTTCGATAAAGTTCAATACTGTGCATGTTGTTTGACGTTCCTAATAGAACCCAACACATCTCCGGCGAGACCTTCACCCATTGTTCGCGTGACCTAATTGTTGTCCTCGTATTCCATCGTCGGTCCGCTGTTTGAGCAAGCCACCTGCAACACCTCCGCGATCAGCTTTCCGGCGTGAACCGGAAGCCCCGACCTCCCGCTGCTGTCCAGCGTGAAGTCCCAACGACCCGACGTGTGATACCCGCGAGTCTGAGACTCCGTTCCCGCTGTTCGTGCATTGCCGTGCGTTTTTCCTTACTGTGCGTTGCCGTCGGAACCAGTTATTGTTGTTCGGCCTCCGCTGATCACCCGCACAACTCTGAAGCGAGCCGAGGCTTAGCCGTCAAGCCCCGTCGGTGCATTCGTGAAGCCGTTTCGGCCCCGTTTCGGCCCCGTTTCGTCCTTTCGTTCTGTTTTTTTTTTACATTTCCCGAGAACGGTAACCGGGCTGATAATCCCTCTTTATATTGATGTGTTGTGTTATAATATATGCCTAAATGATGATTTTGATACATATATGTGATCTATTGAGGAATTAGTGCGAGTTGTAAATATTTGTGTTCGCCGCGTTGCTTCGGTTTATTCCCGAAACTGAAGTGAATTTGTGTGTTTCGTAGAATTCCTGGAGTTATAAGTAGTTGGAGTCGTCCTTGAGCTGTTAGTTCAAGTTTGGAGTTGTTTCGATGCATATGTTGCGAGTTATGATTTTTACAAATTGAGCGTGCTGCTGAACTGTAATTAATTCATGATAAATCGTGTGATTGTCCTAATACCTGAAATTTTAAATGTGATCTTTTGTGATGGTTTTGTAAGTCGTGTAAAATTTTCAAATCGAAACTCCATCTATAACTATTTTAATTATATAAATCGGTTTCTGGTCTGAATCTTGTAAAATTCATTAAAAATCGTATATTTGGAGTTTTGAGCCTAAACCTTGATTAGTATGTTGAATTAAGTTATTATGTGTGGTGTAAAAATTTTAGATTAAAATTCGAAGTGTAGCTATATGCAATGATAACGTCAGATTTTGACACTGTTTTTGCTTTATTTATTTAAAAATGCTTCCGAATGAATTTTGAGCTGAAACTTGGTGAGGTTATGTGTTTTTATATGCCCTGTGATGTGGTAACGTTTCAGTTGGATTAGTTGAGTCTAACTCCAGATTCTAAATTTTATTTATTTTTATGTCTTAATGCTCGGTTGTCCATTGTTTAGGTTCGGGATAGATTTTATTGATGTTGGCATGATTTATGTGTATCATCTGAGGTATTTGAGTTGTGTTCAGGTCTAGTAGTCACTCCAAAGTACTTAACTCGGTCAAGGAATCCATGAGTCACTTAGTCGATATGGTTTCGGCTAAGTATGTGTTGCTTTGTGTGTTGCATGTGTGTTGTTTTGTGCTGAATAGTCTGTTGATAAGACTATCATAATTGGTGTAGGTTCATCGAGTCGAACTTTTGCCGTCATTCCTTCAACTGCTTGTGTTGGCTATATTCCGGAATCCAGGTGGGTTTTAATCTAAAATTTGCTATGTTATAATTGAGGTAAGATTTTTATACTTTGTGTTCTATAAATGTATGTGTAAGTCATGAGACGGTGCCTAGTGGTGGGCGATCTCCAACCTTGTGATAGGTAGACTCATTTTAGCCTAGTCGATGGGCCGTGACCGTTGATGTTGAACATCGGCACGACTGTACTCCCGCTGACGAGTTTGGGCTTACCCCTGGCGGCTTTTGATAGGTGTGCACATGAGTATAGTGATGAGTAGGAGAGTGGTGTGTTATGTCTTTTGACCATATACTTGCATATGACTCTAGTATAGGATTCTTACCAATATATTATGCATAGTGGTGAGCACCTCGTTTATATTTGTGCTCATCCCCACCTGCTCTTCATTGATGCAGGTTAAGCACGGGTTGGGCATGACGAGACTGAAGACGAGTGGGTGGTCAAACACTATTATTGCTTAATATTGCTTCTGCATGCTTTGATATTTATGATTATCAGACATTGTTATTGTTCCCTATCGCTTTTTGGATTGGTTGAAGTGTTTGAACCATGTGGATTATTATTATCAGTTTGGATTATGTTGACAATCCTACTGCTAGATATGTTGAAATCTAGTCTTGGAACTTGAATTATGTTGGATATTCTCGTTTCCCTTATGTTGATTATGTGTTTAACTTTGAAAAGTTCTCGAGTAGCGCCAATTGTTTTACAAATCGATAAATGGTTTTCGAAATTTTAAAACAAGATTTTTAGATAAGTCTGGAATTGTCTTTAAAAATCTTTGGGGCGTTACAGTTTGGTATCAGAGCCAGTCTGCGTTTCTGTAGACTGGATTATGTGTTAAATTACTTGTTTATAAGTGATTTTGTGAATTGACCTTGTGTTTTGACCACTCGTCTTCGTCATGCCACACTGCTTAAGGTATGTTCTTTTATAAGTATCAATGAAAATGCTTGTGATGTGATATGCTATTATATGTTATTTTGGGGCTTATGGAATCTATCCACATTTGGTTAAGTTTGAACTCTAGTGATATAGAGTTATACTTCCGACTTTAGGAGCTCTTTGTTGTGAGTTTCGATGTGAGGTCATTAAAAACTGAGTATCTGTAGCAGTTTACTCGCTACGAGAATCCGTTCAGTCCTCGGGGTAGGACCATTCGTAACCCATCTCGGAAGATAAAGGTTAGGCACCGAGCGAATCGCTAGTGTATGCAATTACTCGGAGAATTAGAACCATTTCTCGTTTAATTATGTATTATGTGTATTGTGTTGTTTCATGTGTCATATGGCCTCAGTTTGTTATATTACTGAAGCTCTGCTATATGTAAGTTTATCATGCTTAAAATGAAGTATAAATATGTGTTGTTATGAGTTTATGTGAGAGATTTCGTGATTTTATCATTAGAGATCATACGTGTCGATTATTTGATGTTCTATGTTGACGTCATCATGAAACCCTCGCCTTATGATTACGTGTTATTCATTACGATATTAAATGTTATTAAATGTTGTTATTATGATATGGAGTATTTAAGAAAGATGTTTTTGTGATATTATATGGTAAAGAGCTTATATTTTGATTTTCATGGCCTCTGATGTACTGTTGTTATGGCCCTGAAATAGTCGTTTTATGGAGAGCTGATCTTCATATGGAATGTAGCTTATCCTATGGTCTTTCATTGAGTTTTGGAATTTTGAAAATCCGTCTTGAAACGAGGGAGTTATGATTTTTTTTGCAAAAAGATTATGCAAACAGTTTCCTGAAAACCCGACAGCATGTTGAATAAAATGTTTGGTCTGTTTTCGTTTCCTTAATGTGCTCATATACAGTCATGGTCTTCATGAGATATGTAGCATTACTCCTTAGTTTCCTGTTGGTCATATAATCATGTCATTTGGAGGTTATATAGATTTTATATGATTTTTACAAAGTGGTAGTAAGTCCAGTTTTTTTTATTAAACTGTAGCTGTTTTTGAAGTGTAAATGTTGTCCTGCTTTGGTGTACCAAATGTGTTCAAATGTGAAATTGATCAACATGAATGTTCAAATGTAAAATTGTTCAAGTGTGTAGTTTCTGTAGGGTTTGAGTTTGCATGATTTGGAATTATGTAGCTCAAGATTTTGATGATTTACTGAGGTGTTGTAAGTGTGTTCACAGAAAATCTGGCAGTTTTCATGATCTGAATGTTTTGTGTTAAAACTTATTGATAATGTCATTATTTGCCAATGGGATATTCAGCAAAATTGTAGATAATTGAGTCATCTTTCTGTAGGTTTTTGAATCTCATTAAAATCAGGTCTGTAGCTTGAGTTATTTGGTAATTGCTGATGTATGGTCAGTGACATGTTCTCAGTTTTTGACAGTTTCTCTGTAATGAATGTTTGTTGATTTATCTCCTGGTAAATGACCTTATTTGTTTTCAAGTTCTTCATATGTTTTGTAGCTACATATTTTAGAAATTTATATGTATCTAGAATCATGCTTATTCTGTGTATGTGCTGCAAGATATACCTGATTTTATAATATTGCTCGTGTGCCACTAGTGTTATGTTTCACAAACGAGTTTTCACCTTTATTCTGCATGGCTACATGACCTGTATGTCCTAAATGCTTGATGTTATATTGTTGACTGCAAACACTTACGAGAAAAGCTTCACGCTGGGATCTCGACGTGAGGAAGCTAGAGGCAGTATAAGCGAGTTGGGCTCATTTACGACTGCTGATGATTAGCTACCTGTAAGAGCTGATGTGACGGCCGACGTTGTTAGTCGGAAGAGTCAAACGAGCTAATTATTTTATTTGTTCGGCAATGACTGCTAAGTTAGGATTATTCCTAGCTGGGAATGCGGATGTTCGATCTCTTGGGAATTTTATTCATATTCCTATCGTTTATATTCGTGTGCTTAATTGTTTCGATTGAGAAAAGGGGCGGTGAACTTGGAACTCAGCTTTTGCCTTGTGTTGATTTGTAGCCCTTGAAACTTTTGAGGTTTGCTTAATGCCTAAATCCTGGAGGAAAATAGTTTTGTTGAACCCCAAACTTTGTCCTGTGGAAATTTTATCTATCCGAAAACCTTGGAGATTTTGAGCCATAAAATTGAGAATTTTTTTGACTGCACCTTTACCCGAAGACCGACCCTGACTACGTGTAGCCACGCGAAGTGGTGGTCGAGCACGCAAGCCGTGCTGAGAGACGTGAGGCTACCGGCCAGGGCCGATCGTTGACTCGCATGTGAGCGGCAGCCACCATCACCGAACGCACAGACTCCCCAAGACAGTGTGTACGGTTTTCAACCCTTGACTTTGAAGCTTTCTTCCAAACCTTGAACCGAGAGTTCCAAGCTTCACTGAACCGTTGTGGGGTTTCCCTAGATCAATATATTTCGACAAGTGGGATTTGTTGATTAGAATCCTATGCCACATGTGAGATGATCTCATGTTGGCAAATTTGTAACTCTCAGTGTTGTCGAGCGGTGTCACAAGTTTCGATTGGAGACTATGATGCTTCATAGGTTGAAACTATGAAGAGTATGTTAGTGGACAAGTTTTTAGCGTGACCCGGGCACGATACTGAAGCTTGATACCACGTGTCGACCAATGATGGGGGAGGTTTGTAGCATGATGTCAATACACTGGAAGACTGATTGGAGTCTTGTGTGTTGATAGATGCGTTGTGAGGAGTTGTACGGGCGTATGTTGAGGACGCCGTTGTACTGGATCGAGGTAGGTGATCCTGAGTTCCTGTAGAAAGAACCGATGTTGGGTGTGATCCGTTTCAGGAAGAGAGGAAAAGTTCAGCTGTGATTCGTAGGGCCATGTGTGATACTCGAACAAGTCAGTGACCTAGCATACCGATTGGCTTTACCACTAGTTTTGGCAGGGTGCTCGACATATCCCACGTTTGATGTTTCGTGAGAGCGTGCGTGACCCTGAGCATGTGGTGTGGACTTTGGCTAGTTGCGGGTCGAGTGAGATCTTACCTAGGTTGAGGTACCGGTGGCTGTTTTGGACCGGAGGGTTTGTCAGCTGAGAAACCGGGCAACTAGTTTCGTCAAAGGTGCGATGGAGCCAGCATGGCTAGGATGAGGCGACTCGGGAGAGAGAGGCTGATATCCGACGGAAGTATCCGAACTTTATGTTCTGAGTTTCCCTTTGTATTACATTGCTTTCTAGATTTTTATTTTCGAATTCTGAGGTCGAAATTATTTGTAAGGTGGATAGACTGTAGTACCCCGTTTTATTTTGGATTATTGGAGAATAATTATTGGTTACTGCTATTATTAATTATTATTATTATTACTATTATTATTATTATTGTTATTAGATGCCAATTTGCTATTATTTGTTGTTATTAGTAATATTACTATTATTAATATTAATTGTCTAAATGTTATATTATAATTAAATAAAATGTGTTATTTATATTTAATTGTCTAAATTGCCTATATTTATTTGTTATTATTATTAATAACATTAATATAAATGTCTTATATCCTTAATTGATTTTATGTGTAATGTACATTATTAAATATTAATATGTGAGTTATATATATATATATATATATACATATTTTCACCCGGTTTTCCTTCAAGTGTGTGTGTGTGGTGTGTCTAGAGGAAAAGTAAACACTTACCTAGCCTATACCTATATATATTAATATATTGGGATTAAAATCATAGCACGTTAAAATCATCCCAACCCACAGACCCTAAAAATTTCTCCCCCAGCATTCATCCCGCAGCTCTAAAATTAATCTGCTCCCTTCCATTAATCTCCTCCAAATCGCTGCCATCACGCCATCATTAATCCAGTTGCCACCATCACCTTCATCATATCGTCATCATCTCATCGCCATCTCCACTGCGAGCAGCAAGTTGGAGCAACAGCCCGACATTCCTTTGCTGTAGCGTGACCCGTCTCAGAGCCTAGCTATTCATGTTTCGATCATCTTCACCATGAGCAATCAGTCTTCCGGTCACCATCTCCGGTGAGACCTTCACCCATTGTTCGCGTGACCTAATTGTCGTCCTCGTATTCCATCGTCGGTCTGCTGTTTGAGCAAGCCACCTGCAACACCTCCGCGATCAGCTTTCCGGCGTGAACCAGAAGCCCCGACCTCCCGCTGATGTCCAGCGTGAAGTCCCAACGACCCGACGTGCGATACCCGCGAGTCCGAGACTCCGTTCCCACTGTTCGTGCATTGCCGTGCATTTTTCCTTGCTATGCGTTGCCGTCGGAACCTGTTATTGCTGTTCGGCCTCCGCTGATCACCCGCACAACTCTGAAGCGAGCCGAGGCTTAGCCGTCGAGCCCCGTCGGTGCATTCGTGAAGCCGTTTCGGCCCCGTTTCGTCCTTTCGTTCCGTTTTTTTTACATTTCCCGAGAACGGTAACCGGGCTGATAATCCCTCTTTATATTGATGTGTTGTGTTATAATATACGCCTAAATGATGATTTTGATACATATATGTGATCTATTGAGGAATTAGTGCGAGTTGTAAATATTTGTGTTCGCCGTTGCTTCGGTTTATTCTTGAAACTGAAGTGAATTTGTGTTTTTCGTGGAATTCCTGGAGTTATAAGTAGTTGGAGTCGTCCTTGAGCTGTTAGTTCAAGTTTGGAGTTGTTTCGATGTATATATTGCGAGTTATGATTTTTACAAACCGAGCGTGCTACTGAATCGTAATTAATTCATGATAAATCGTGTGATTGTCTGAATACCGTGGAAGTTTATATGTGATCTGCTGTGATGATTTTGTAAGTCGTGTACAATTTTCAAATCGAAACTCCATCTGTATTTATTTTAATTATATAAATCAGTTTCTGGTCTGAATCTTGTAAAATTCATTAAAAATCGTACATTTGGAGTTTTGAGCCTAAACCTTGATTAGTATGTTGATTTGAGTTATTATGTGTGGTGTCAAAATTTTAGATTAAAATTTGAAGTGTAGCTATATGTAATGATAACGTCAGATTTTGACACTGTTTTTGCTTTAATTATTTAAAATGCTTCCGAATGAATTTTGAGCTGAAACTTGGTGAGGTTATGTGTTTTTATATGCCCTGTGATGTGGTAAAGTTTCAGGTGGATTGGTTGAGTCTAACTCCAGATTATGAATTTTGTTTATTTTGGTGTCTTAATGCTCAGTTGTCCGTTGTTTAGGTTCGGGTTGGATTTTATTGATGTTGGCATGATTTATGTGTATCATCTGAGGTATTTGAGTTGTGTTCAGGTCTAGTAGTCACTCCAAAGTACTTAACTCGGTCAAGGAATCCACTAGTCACTTAGTCGATATGGTTTCGGCTAAGTATGTGTTGCTTTGTATGTTGCTTGTGTGTTGTTTTGTGCTGAATAGTCTGTTGATAGGACTATCGTAATTGGTGTAGGTTCATCGAGCCAAACTTTTGCCGTTATTCCTTCAACTGCTTGTGTTGGCTATATTCCGGTATCCAGGTGGGTTTTAATCTAAAATTTGCTATGTTATAATTGAGGTAAGATTTTTACACTTTGTGTTCTATGAATGTATGTGTGAGTCATGAGACGGTGCCTAGTGGTGGGCGATCTCCAACCTTGTGATAGGTAGACTCATTTTAGCCTAGTCGATGGGCCGTGACCGTTGATGTTGAACCTCGGCACGACTGTACTCCCGCTGACGAGTTTGGGCTTACCCCTGGCGGCTTTTGATAGGTGTGCACATGAGTATAATGATGAGTAGGAAAGTGGTGTGTTATGTCTTTTGACCATATACTTGCATATGACTCTAGTATAGGATTCTTACCAATATATTATGCATAGTGGTGAGCACCTCGTTTATATTTGTGCTCATCCCCACCTGCTCTTCATTGATGCAGGTTAAGCACGTATTGGGCATGGCGTGACTGAAGACGAGTGGGTGGTCAAACACTATTATTGCTTTATATTGCTTCCTGATGCTTTGATATTTATGATTATCAGACATTGTTATTGTTCCCTATCACTTTTTGGATTGGTTGACGTGTTTGAACCATGTGGATTATTATTACCAGTTTGGATCATGTTGACAATCCTACTGCCAGATATGTTGAAATCTAGTCTTGGAACTTGAATTATGTTTGATATTCTCGTTTCCCTAATGTTGATTATGTGTTTAACTTTGAAAAGTTCTCGAGTAGCGCCAATTGTTTTACAAATCGATAAATGGTTTTCGAAATTTTAAAACAAGATTTTTAGATAAGTCCGGAATTGTCTTTAAAAATCTTTGGGGCTTTACACCAGCGCCCATGCGCTCCAATCGCCTACCGCGCTCCTCCGTGCACCCGCTGCTCCGCGTGTACCGATAGTCCTCGTGGCCTGCTCGCCCGTCGCGCACCCGCGTGCACCCAGCGATGCTCGCGTGCGCTCCACCTTATCGCGCGCATCATCGTCCGATGCACGCCACTCGCTCGTGCTCTCCCATTCGCACATCGCCCCATACCAATCCCCGACACGCATCTTCCACCCATCTTCCACCCCTTGCGCACCCATTCTCTTAGCCTCCACTCTCCAAGAACGTCGCTTCCTCGCACAATGCCTGCACCAATTGCTCCTCGCATTAGTCCTCGACTTGCATTGCCTCTTAGCTTGCTTAGCCTTGCGTCTTCTTGACCTCGGGCCACATCCTCTCGGCCAATCTCGCCTACAAGAAGGTCGATAATCCTCTCCTTGTGGCTCTTCGAGCATATTCTCTTGCCAAGTATCTAGGTCGTCCATTGTCTCGTCCTCGGACTCTCCAGGGTAACCACTTCCGTATCATTCCCCTTCTCTTCGAGACTTTCCTTGTCGTCAAGGATGATGAAATTAAGCTTGCGGACTCGACCATCATTGTAACGCCCCGTTTGAATTAGATTTTTTTTAAGATTATTTATTGGTTTATTATTGCTTATTTATATTATTATTATTAGTAAATATTTATTTGTGATTAAATGTCTAATTGTTTTAAATGCCTACTATTATTATATAAATATATATTGCGTGTATTATAAATATAGATAATCCGAATTAATTTATTTTTGTCGTCAATCGAATCGATCGGGAGTTCTTGTTAGTCCATTTATCCTCGGTCCAATTGAAAATTATTTCTAGCTCATAAGTTTATTGACTTATTTTTGGGCGATTTGAGAAATTAAATTCCCTAAGCCCAAATTCCTTTTAAAATCTTGGCCCATTAAGAATAAAATGTATTCTTCGTCCAATTAAGTTAATTAGCAGAAGATCCATTTACTCTTCTTCCCAATCTGCGAATGAGTCACCAACATCTCCAGTTCAAAAATCTGGTACCGATTCTTCCGTAAATGAACCTGCACGTTCTCCCCAATCTTCTCCCCTATCTCCTTCTCACTTCTTTAAATTTTGACTGAGAACTCATTATCTCCTTCACTCAACTCCTCTCGCATACCAATTTGCAGCTTCCAGTTTAAAAATAAAAAAAAAAATTCAGTCGCATCGCCACCACCGATCGTCGTCCTCGCCGGAGATCCGCTGCCCATCGCGAGCCCACCACCGTGCACCATCCGTCGCGCCATCATACCAGCAAACACCTCAGGCCACCATCTCTCTGTTCGCGAGAAGCCCGACCAGCTGTTGTCCGCCATAGCCGAGGAGCTTGGGCTGCCGGCGATCGTCGAGGCGAGATTCCCCCAGCAGCCAGTTGGCGAGCCACTCATCAACGTTCAGTTCGAGCTTCGGAAGAGTTTCGAGTCCCGTCGAGACTCTGTTCATTCCGTCTCTATCCGACCCATTTTTTCGATTTCTCGTAAATTTCCCGAAGACGGTAACCTTTTCGAAACCTCCTCGTAAATTGCTATTCAGAATGATATCGTTCTATTATTGTTTGTTCGCGTTGAATTGTTTCGTTGGGTTTCGAATTCGGTTTAATTGTCTATTCGTATGTTCGTTGTTTATTTCGTGCGTCCGTGGACTTTTCGGGGATATTTGGAACTCTTAATTTCATAAAATCGAATATCTTGATGTTGCTATGTTAAATGTGTATAAATTCAGAGTCTCGTTTCGTTATTTCGATCCGTCGTTAGGTTGTTCGGGTCGTTCAAAATCCGATCGTTCATTATGCTTTTATGTTTGGTTGTTCCGTTTTCGAGCCAAAACCGTTGTTAAAAATATATTTTGGAACTCTGAAAATATGCGATTGTTGATAATCTCTTGAATCTCGTTGCCATTAGATATGTTGTCGTCGAATTTGGTCGTCGATTTTCAGCCCCTGTGTTATTTTCAATTTCACAGTCTGCTCGTAGTTATTCCCAGATTTCTGTTATATGCGAGCCTCATTTTCTGAGGTTTAATAATATATATATTCATACAAATGAACAACGGATCGAGTTGGTGCAGTGGTCCTCTAGGCGCAATTCCGTGAAGGAGGTTGGTTCGATCCTGTGTGTTGTAGGCATTTTTTTTTATTCTAAATTACAGCCCCAGGCGCGCGGGCTTCTTGGCCCGCGCGCGGCCCGTCCTTGTGTCAGCAGAGGCGGCCCGCGATCCCGTGTCCCGGCCCAGTGGAGGCCCGAGTGCCTTCAGCACTTATGGGTGTTGGGCCAACCCCATTTAGGCCCAATAACTGCGCAACAAGCCCACATCCGAGGCAATTAATGTGTAGTGGCCAAATTTGACTTCGTTTTGACCCGTTTTGTGTCCTGGAAACCTATTTTTTGACCCGAACTTATTTCTATAAATTATTTTCAAATGATAAATTATTTGGGAAAAATTATCTTAAGTCTCGAGGCTCCAAATTAATTTTCCGAGTCTTATTTTTTTCAAAAATGAGAGAGTTCCAAGTCCACAAAAAATTCGATTAAAACCCTTAAGACTTAATTTTTATTAAGTATGGGTTTTATGTTAAATTTGTGTAGTGAGATAAATTATTGATAAATTATCTCGCTTAAATGTAGGTATTTGAGGAGTCAAGCCTCATCCTACGTACTTGCTCTTGTGTGCAATTTTCTACCAAGCTATCCAGGTGGGTTTACTTATAAAATTGTCTATGCCATACGTGTTGTTTAATGTTTAGTTGGTATGACCAATGTATGAATGTGAACCATGTGGCCTACCGACGTGAGCTGTTACGGCCATTGGTACGGTTGTCCCCGTCGAGTTACGGTACGGTTGCCCTTGCGAGACAAGTCTCCTTAAGACCTAATGAAAGGCTGTGTCCGTTACAGTGGCACGCATGTAACACCCCTCCTTACTAAAAATCAGAGTAGCGCAATAATTCGCAAAGTCTTTGAAAAATAAAACCTTTTTACTTCGCGAAAACTGATTCGGGGTGCTACCTTTTAAAATCGTGACTTAACTTAGAAAAACCGTTGTTTTAATTTAACAAAAACGTCCGGTTACTGAAAACTTAATTTTTCTTAAAAGTTCGTCAAAGTGATGAGTTCATCAAAAGTAATCAAAAACATCATCACAAGTCATCAAAATATAAGCGGAAGCGTAAGTCATAATCATATTTGTACAGTCCAAAATGTATAAATATCCTGCAGTCCCGTCACGTCACGTCACGTCACGCTCCCGGCCCGACATCCTGACCTGAAAAACATGATAAAACTGGGGAGTGAGCACTAAGGCACTGTGCTCCGTGGAAACTCATAC
>CACSLK010006106.1:3597082-3611090 GCA_902706635.1 Striga hermonthica
ACTATTATGGCCAATTAAATATTTATTCTCCTTGGATTAGGATTTCTGTCCTAAACCAACTGGAACTCCCACTGCAGTAGAATCCCGATTGACTTGTACTGCAAGTTCCAGAAAACCTCCACCAGTAGAAGCCGCGGCCGCGCCGGCCAGCCTTCGATCCCGGCTCCGGTTTCTTCCTTGCTTTGTCGAGTCTCTTTGGATATTTGTGAAGGCCCGGTCTCCAACGGTCGATCACAATTCGAAAAATATAATTTACAAAATTACATAAATCGATTCCTAGATCCAACGAGCGGATGTACATGCCTTCTACTAATTAATTAAACTATCCGGTCAACCCCTGGGCAATTAATACAAGCATTCATCCATAATTCCTCGACAATCCCGAGGCTTTAAAAGTAAATTTAAAAACATACAACCAACCATCAATTAAGCACAAGCACATAAAAGGGTGGTCATAATAGTGGATTAACTACTTCCTGTAAAACCAAGTTATGCATATAATCCAATATATATATCTGCGCTTGAGCACACATAAACAATATAAGCAGTTTAATCTGGATCTTTGTACATAACGGATTAACCTCTGCTCTGATACCAATTGTTGGGACATATGAGGATCTCGATATGCACAAATCACGGACAAACATTCAACATAAACCTATGCGCAGCGGATCTAAAGGTTTGATGAAGAAAACTTACTGCTTAAAATTTATGTAGATCTGGCTGGCCCGGACAGATGACCGCAAATCAAATCTTCTCGGAATCGAACAAACTTGAAAAATCCAGAAAGCTAGTGTCACGGCGAGTCAACGGCGTTGACCGATCGGAATCGGACGGTTCACGCGCTCTCACGCGTGCGAGTAAGCTCCGGCAGCTGCTCCCTTCTGGCGGAGCGTGGCGGCGCGTGCGGCGGCAGCTGGCGGCGATCTCGACGGCGATCTCTTCGTCTTGTCGTCCTGGTCGTCGTGGTATGGTCACTTGCTGGTTTTGGTCTCCGGTTTGGATGTATGATTGATCTGATTGGAATCCCGTATATACCTTAAGATCTTCTACTGTATTCTCAAACAGCTATCTAGATCTTGTATCAGTGGAGCACAAGAAATAGAACTACTCCTAGGAAGAGAGAGATAGAGGGGCGGACGACTCCCAAATGATGTGGGATTATCTCATGTCTTCCAAGAGCCTAATGCTGTATATATAGAGCTACGGTAGGGACCCTAAGGATAATAGGAAAAGGGCTTCTAATATATTAATACTGTGGAGCAACCCCACAATTAATATATTAATAATATTAAAGTCCACCACAATAATATTATTGCACTCCCCTCACCTATCCCAAATTACATTTGAGACTCCTTATTATAATTATCCGATTTACCTCCCCAGGTTTAAGATATAATGTCCATTAATTAATTCGATCACTAATAATCAAGAATTAATTAATATATTATATTACCGAAGCTAGCGCTCGCTCATAGCATTCATATTATGCCGGAATAAATCCACATGCAGGGTTTAGCATAATATTCCTTCATGAACTCACTTCGGGGACATCATCATACTAACGCACATGGAGACAGTAAATATCCTAATAGCACATCAAACACATAATGTCATTGCCCAATTCATTAAGTATGTCGACCCAGCTTGGATCTCACCCAAAGAATCAAAGCAACAACAATTATGTGCACATGTCTATTTAATATCTTACGGGTTAAGAGCACGCAATAATTAACCGAGGCCTAGTTCGTTTACGACGATCAGTATAAAACGAACATCCCTCTCTGGGATCCTGTTCAATACATAAATGTACTAGTGCAACTAATCGATCAAGACAAACCGTACGGTTGACACTACAACCGTTCCAATGGGTTGTTCAATTCCATCTAGGTTGTGAACCAATGATTCTTGTTTCGCAAGTAACTAATATAGTGATCTTCGGTACGCCCGATGACGAACCACTTATCTACATGCAAAACAACAGAACGTGGAACTTATTTAACCAAACATAATTCTCATTCATCAAGAAATAACAAGTGTAATATCCACTAAAGCAAAGCTTAAGTATATAACACCAACAGAATGACCGTTTCTTAAGCCGGATGAGAGAGTTGTCGGAAGCCGGTAAAGTTGGAGGATTCGCAGTCACTTTTGATGGGGCCTTGGTCTTCGAGGGTAGACTTTGTGTTCCGAAGGTGTGGGAACTACGAAGGGAGATTCTGAGAGAGGCCCATAGTGCCCCGTACACCATCTATCCTGGTAGCACGAAAATGTATCAGGACCTGAGGAAATCTTTCTGGTGGCGAGGCATGAAGAGGCAGGTAGCGAAGTTCGTGGATGGGTGCCTGGTGTGTCAGCAAGTGAAGGCTGAGCGCCAGAAACCGAGAGGGTTGTTGCAACCCCTTGAGGTTCCCCTGTGAAAGTAGGAGTGCATCACCAGGGATTTCTTAATGGGATTGCCGAAGTCAAGGGGTGGGTATGATTCGATTTGGGTGATAATGGATCGCCTTACGAAGTCTGCCCATTTTCTGCCAGTCCGGACGACCATGAAGGCGAGTGATTACGCCTAATTGTTCTTCAAGGACATTGTTAAGCTTCATGGGGTGGCCGTGGAGATTGTTTCGGATCGAGATGCCAAGTCCACGTCCCAGTTCTGGAGGACGTTGCACCGAGCCATGGGGACGAGGTTGGAGTTCAGTACAGCCTTCCACCCCGAGACAGATGGTCAGTCGGAGCGTGTGATCCAGTACTTGGAGGATATATTGAGGGTTGTGGTCTTGGACCGTAGCTTGACTTGGGAGTATGCCCTTCCGCTAGTCGAGCTGACCTACAACAACAGCTACCACTCTTCGATCAAGATGGTCCCGTACGAGTCTTTGTACGGACGTAAGGTCTAGACTCCTTTGTATTGGGATGAGGTTGGAGAGAGGAGGATTACAGGTCCGGATTTTGTTCAGAGTACTGCAGCGACAGATGAGGAGATCCGGAGGACTATCAGGTCTGCCCAAGAGAGGCAGAAGGTCTATGCCGACCGAGAGAGGCAGGAGCATGTTTATGCAGTGGGAGATCATGTCTTCTTGAAGGTTTCACCCATGAGAGGTGTGATTCGCTTCAGGAAGAAGGGGAAACTTAGACCTCGCTATATCGGGCCATTTGAGATCCTCGATCGAGTCGAGAACTTAGCGTATCGACTGGCTTTACCACCAGACTTGTCGGGTGTGCACGACGTGTTCCATTTCTCGATGCTTCGGAGGTATGTGCATAATCCTGATCATGTGGTGGACTTCGGCGAGCTGCAGGTCGAGCGAGACCTTACCTACGAGGAGGTACCGACAGCCATCTTGGACCGAAAGGTCCATCAGCTGAGGAACCGGGCAGTGAGCTTAGTGAAGGTGCATTGGAGCCGACACGATGAGACTGAGTCGACTTGGGAGAGGGAGGACGATATTAGGAGGCGTTATCCGAACTTTGAGTTCTGAGTTCTCCTTTGTATTTTACCGCTTTCTAGTTCATTTTCGAATCCCGAGGATGGAATTCTTTGTAAGGTGGGTGGACTGTAACGCCACGTTTGAATTAGAATTTTTTTAACATTATTTATTGGTTTAGTATTTCCATTATTATTGCTTATTTATATTATTATTAGTAGTAAATATTTATTTGTGATTATATGTCTAATTGTTTTAAATGCCTATTATTATTATATAAATATATATTGCGTGTGTTAAAAATATAGATAATCTGGATTAATTTATTTTTGTCGTCAATCGAATCGATCGGGAGTTCTTGTTAGTCCATTTATCCTCGGCCCAATTGAAAATTATTTCTAGCTCATAAGTTTATTGACTTATTTTTGGGCCATTTGAGATATTAAATTCCCTAAGCCCAAATTCCTTTTAAAATCTTGGCCCATTAAGAATAAAATGTATTCTTCGTCCAATTGAGTTAATTAGCAGAAGATCCATTTACTCTTCTTCCCAAGCTGCGAATGAGTCACCAACATCTCCAGTTCAAAAATCTGGTACCGATTCTTCCGTAAATGAACCTGCACGTTCTCCCCAATCTTCTCCCCTATCTCCTTCTGACTTCTTTAAATTTTGACTGAGAACTCATTATCTCCTTCACTCAACTCCTCTCGCATACCAATTTGCAGCTTCCAGTTTTTTTTTGAAAAAAATAAAAAAAAAAAAAAAATCAGTCGCATCGCCATCACCAATCGTCGTCCTCGCCGGAGATCCACTGCCCATCGCGAGCCCACCACCGTGCACCATCCGTCGCGCCATCATACCAGCAAACACCTCAGGCCACCACCTCTCTGTTCGCGAGAAGCCCGACCAGCTGCTGTCTGCCATAGCCGAGGAGCTTGGGCTGCCGCGATCGTCGAGGCGAGATTCCCCCAGCAGCCAGTTCGCGAGCCACTCATCGACGTTCAGTTCGAGCTTCGGAAGAGTTTCGAGTCCCGTCGAGACTCCGTTCATTCCGTCTCTATCCGACCCATTTTTACGATTTCTCGTAAATTTCCCGAAGACGGTAACCTTTTCGAAACCTCCTCGTAAATTGCTATTTAGAATGATAGTCGTTCGATTATTGGTTGTTCGCGTTGAATCATTTCGTTGGGTTTCGAATTCGGTTTAATTGTCTATTCGTATGTTCGTTGTTTATTTCGTTCGTCCGTGGACTTTTCGGGGATATTTGGAACTCTCGATTTCATAAAATCGAATATCCTGATGTTGCTGTGTTAAATGTGTATAAATTCAGAGTCTCGTTTTGTTATTTCGATCCGTCGTTAGGTTGTTCGGGTCGTTCAAATTCTGGTCGTTCATTATGCTTTTATGTTTGGTTGTTCCATTTTCGAGCCAAAAACCATTGTTAAAAATATATTTCAGAACTCTGAAAATATGCGATTGTTGATAATCTCTTGAATCTCGTTGCCATTAGATATGTTGTCGTCGAATTTGGTCGTCGATTTTCAGCCCCTGTGTTATTTTCAATTTCACAGTCTGCTCGTAGTTATTCCCAGATTTCTATTATATGCGAGCCTCATTTTCTAAGGTTTAATAATATATATATTCATACAAATGAACAACGGATCGAGTTGGTGCAGTGGTCCTCTATGCGCAATTCCGTGAAGGAGGTTGCGGGTTCGATCCTGTGCTGTAGGCATTTTTTTTTATTCTAAATTACAGCCCCAGGCACGCGGGCTTCTTGGCCCGCATAAGGCCCATGCGCGGCCCGTCCTTGTGTCAGCAGAGGAGGCCCGCGAGCCCGTGTACCGGCCCAGTGGAGGCCCGAGTGCCTTCAGCACTTATGGGTGTTGGGCCAACCCCATTTAGGCCCAATAACTGCGCAACAAGCCCAAATCCGAGGCAATTAAAGTGTAGTGGCCAAATTTAACTTTGTTTTGACCCGTTTTGTGTCCTAGAAACCTATTTTTTCGACCCGAACTTATTTCTAAAAATTATTTTCAAATGAGAAAATATTTGGGAAAAATTATCTTAAGTCTCGAGGCTCCAAATTAATTTTCCGAGTCTTATTTTTTTCAAAAATGAGAGAGTTCCAAGTCCACGAAAAATCCGATTAAAACCCTTAAGACTTAATTTTTATTAAGTATGGGTTTTATGTTAAAATTGAGTAGTGAGATAAATTATTGATAAATTATCTCGCTTAAATGTAGGTATTTGAGGAGTCAAGCCTCATCCTACGTACTTGCTCTTGTGTGCAATTTTCTACCGAGCTATCCAGGTGGGTTTACTTATAAAATTGTCTATGCCATACGTGTTGTTTAATGTTTAGTTGGTATGACCCATGTATGAATGTGAACCATGTGGCCTACCGACGTGAGCTGTTACGGCCGTCGGTACGGTTGTCCTCGTCGAGGTACGGTACGGTTGCCCTTGCGAGGCAAGTCTCCTTAAGACCTAATGAAAGGCCGTGTCCGTTACAGTGGCACGCACTCCCGTCGTTAGGGTTTATGCATCCCCTTTCTGCGGCTAATGATAGATGTGCAAATGAGTGAGTTATTGTTGTGATTATTAGGAGATGAGACACGATGATGATTGATTTATATTCATGCTGCGACCATACCATCTTTACATGTTATTATGTGCATAGTAGTGAGCACTACTTTATCATTTGTGCTCATTCCCACCTGCTCTTCACGGATGCAGGTTAAGCAGTGGCCCGGTGACGGGACGAAGGACGAGTGGTGGTTTAATATTTGTTTTATTTTGCTTCCGCTTTAATAATATGGTCGTTATGAACCTTCTATGTTTTGGACAAGTGAAAACTATTTTCGAACAATGTTTTGATGTTTGAAAATAATTTGGAAAACCCTTTTGAACCTTGATTAATCATGGTGTTTGATTTATGAAGTTTCAGTTGTTCATATGGGATATTATGTTGAGGTGTGAATTAGGTTAATGAAAACCTTGTGAAAAATCGGGTTTATGAATCCCCGTGAGTCCAGATAAGACTTGGACTAAGTAAATTGTGTTGGTTAATGCCCTTGATTTCGAAAATGAATTCAAAAATTTTGTTCTGATTTTTATGAAAGTCCAGAATTTCTTTAAAATCAAAGTGGGGTGTTACAGTTTGGTATCAGAGCCAGTCTGCGTTTCTGTAGACTGGCACATATGTGATTATGTGTTTAGACCTTTTGTTATGACCACTCGTCTCCGTCACTCCGCGCTGCTTAAGGTATGTTTGACTTAAGTATTAATTAAAATACTTGATATGTAAATGGAACACATGTGGTAATGAAACTACTTGTGGTGTAATTGTTATTTATGGGGCTTAGGACCTATCCACCTTGATTTAATCGAACTCTAGTGTTTATTGGCGAACTCTAGCTTCTATAAGTATTGATTATTTTGTTTGTTTTTGTGCTAAACATTGTTCGACTTATTCAATGTAGAAGTATGAATACTCGCAACAATAACCGTAACCGTCAGGAATCCCCGACTCCTTTCCTGCCTCGTCGTCATCATCAGGCCCCTCTGGCCATGGACCTCACTCAGCTTATCGTCCAGTTTCAGAGGATGAATGCACCCACTTTTGAAGGGACTGAGAACCGCACAACGGTGCTGGAGTGGATGAAAGAGATGGATAAGTTTTTTGCGGTACACCCCCTCCCGGACCGTCAGCGGGTATCCCTTGCAGCTTATCAGATGAAGGAGGGTGCCTCCTACTGGTGGATTGACCACTGGGCTCGGAGGCCAGAGGCGGAGCTTCATGCTCTCACTTGGGAGCAAATGAAAGTGATGGTGCGCAGTAAGTTCCTTCCCCAGAGCTTTTGGGATAGAATGGAGCATGAGTTCTACCAGTTGCAGCATGGTAGCTCCACAGTGGATGAGTATATCCGCACCTTCACCCGCATGTGCCTTTTTGCGGGAGACGCAGTGAACATCGATGTCAATAAGGCCCACAAGTTTCTTAAGGGGCTCAACCAGAGGATCCGTGAACTGGTGGGAAGTCACGGGCTGATGTCCTTCGCCGACACTGTTAGTCGGGCTCAGGAGGTAGAGAGTTGTCTCATTTTGATAGCCCCAGTCCCTTCATATTATCATGCCTCTCAGCCTTCTCAGACCGTTGCTCAGTACGCTCAGCTCATTACATCTGTGTCGCCCGGCTCTAGCTCGGGCAAGAGGAAGTCTGATTATCAGAACAAGAAAAAGGGAAAGAAAGGAAACTTCGGCAGACGTGACGACCGACCCACTCAGGGTCAACAGCCGAGGTGCCCTAAATGCGGCAGGTTCCACACCGAAGCGTGCTTAGTAGACCAGCGAGCTTGTTACAACTGCAACCGTCCGGGTCACTATGCCAGTGTCTGCACCGAACCGAAGAGACAGCAACAGCAGCAGCCCTTTGCCCAGCAGCGTCAGCAGCAGCTTCCCCCACCGCCACCTCATCAGCAGCATCAGCATCCCCCACCATTCCAGCATAGGGCTGGGGGTCAGGCCCGTGTCTACACCATCACCCATGATGAGGCTGCTCGCAATGCAGGTACCATGTCTGAAAAGCTTTCGATATCCCATGTGTCTGTTTTTGCTTTAGGTGATACCGGTGCTACCCATTCTTTTATTTCTTCTCGTTTCTTGGAGGCTTTATCTATTGGCACCGTGCATGCTTGTGATCATCTCGAGGTTAGTTTAGCCTCGGGAAAAATTATTATATCTGATTCAGTGGTTCGCAATCTTCCTATCTGTATTGGTGGTCGAGTTTTGGAGGCCAACGTCTATGTAATTGATATGCAAGATTTGACGTGATCTTGGGCATGGACTGGCTCACCCGTTACCGAGCCAATATCCGGTGCTAGGAGCGCGAAGGCACCCTCTATCCCGTTTCCGATCAGCCTGTTGTGTTCTTTGGTGTGAGTTTGAGGACTGTGCCTTGGGTCATCTCTTCTATGCAAGCTAGGAAGAGCCTTTCTAAGGGTAGCTGTCAAGGCTATCTTGTTTCCATGGTATCCAACGTTGTTGATGAGCGGGTGCCCGAGAGAGTATCTATTGTTTGCGAGTACCTCGACGTCTTTCCTGATGATTTACCCGGAGGACCGCCATACCGCCAGGTGGAGTTCACCATTGACCTAATTCCAGAAGCCGGACCCGTTTCTAAGGCCCCTTACCGTATGGCGCCGAAGGAGCTTCAAGAGCTCAAGGCCCAGATCCAGGAGTTGCTCAAGCTCGATTTTATTCGTCTGAGTGTCTCGCCGTAGGGTGCGCCCGTCCTATTCATGAAGAAGAAAGATGAATCTATGCGCATGCGCATTGACTATCGGGAGTTGAATGCCATTACAGTCAAGACCAAGTACCCCCTTCCCCGTATTGAGGACCTTTTCGACCAGCTGAGAGGAGCTAGCGTCTTCTCAAAGATTAACTTGCGTTCTGGTTATCATCAGCTGAAGATCCGGGAGTCGGATATTTCTAAGACTGCTTTTCGTATCTGCTATGGCCATTATGAGTTCGTAGTCATGCCGTTCGGACTCAGCAATGCCTCAGCCGTTTTCATGGACCTTATGAATAGGGTCTTTCATTCTTTCCTGGACCAGTTCGTCATTGTGTTCATCAACGACATGAGCATCTGAGGATTGTGCTGGAGACTCTTCGCCGCGAGAAGTTGTATGCTAAGCTCTCAAAGTGCGAGTTCTGGCTGAACCGTGTGGCATTCCTTGGTCACATTGTGACAGCTCGAGGCATTGAGGTGGATCCCAGCAAGATTGAGGCGGTGAGCAAGTGGGATACGCCGAGAAGTGCCGTTGATGTTCCTAGTTTCCTGGGGTTAGTAAGATACTACAGGAGGTTTATCGAGGGCTTCTCGACGATAGCCTAGCCGCTGACCAACCTTACGAAGAAAGTCGTGAGGTTTGATTGGAGTCCTCAGTGCGAGGAGAGTTTCCAGGAGTTGAAGAGGAGACTCACTACTCGCGGCGTGGTCGCAGCTCGTCGCGTGCCGCACGCGATGCGTGCGATGCGTACGTCGCCCTTAAACGCCGATCGTCATCTTCATGGTCGGCCTCAGTATTGCTGAACGCCGTGGTCGACGTTGTCCCGTGACTCCTCCTTGGCCGCAGATCCATGCGCGTGAGTTGCCCGGCCAAGTCGTGGACCATGAGCTCGATCTTCGCCAAATTCTCGTTGGTCATATGTTGGCTTTCACCGATGGTCTTCAAGCTTTCTTCCAATGCTTCGATTCTCTCACGGTTTGACAACATCTCTCTTTTTTTTAAGACTCTAAAAAAAATCAAACAAACAAGGATGACATTTTTTTTTTATACTAACTCAAACTCACGAAAAAGAAGAAGAAAAAAGGAAAAATTTGAACAAAACAAAAGAAAAAATTCGGCCCCATTGAAGGTAATAACCGAAAAAAATAAGAAGATAAAATAGACAAAAAGCACGATTAATTCTCTCAATGAAAGCACCAATTATGAGGTTATCGTGATTTTGCCTACCGCTTGTGAATAATTGCGCACTCGGGGCCTTCGACTAAACACAAAAAGTATGACTTCAAGACGCTCCCAGGGCCTTCTCTTAGACACGGTTGTATGAAAAACTCGCACTCATGGCATTGCTTAAACTCAAGATTGAACACACCGTTCCCTTTTCTATTCACTCATTAAACATGTTCATAATGATGAGAGTACATGGGTGTTTATAGGTGCAAGAATAAATCTAAGCCTAGTCTAAACAGATCTCCCAATCCAAGCAATACTGTAAATCCTAAGGTAATTAAATCTCTTAACATCTTCTACTAATAGAATCCTAATTAACTAGCAAGTCTTGAACTCCAAGTTTGCTTGATGCCCAAGTCGTCGCCCAAGACCCCTAGCCACCTATCGCACGCTGCCTCGGACCCCTTCTCCTAGTAGCGCGCGGCTTCGCGCGCGCTTGCGCTCCACGCATCAGCCGCCCTTGCCAAGCCTAGTCCCGCGCGGACTAGGTCTTCGCACGCCTGCCCAGCACGCGCCCCACTGCTTTGCGCTGCACGCCTGTCGCCTGACTCCTGCGCGTGCGCGCCCGTCTAGCCTATGCCCGATCGGTCTAGGACTCCCGCGCTTGCATCCCAATGGCGCGCCAATGCGCGCACCCTGCTACCGCCGTCCATGTCCCGTGCGTCCTCGCCACCTGCACGAGTGCCGCGCACGCCAGTTGTGTCCGTCCTGCTCGCGCTGTCATCTCGCGTCCCACACATTGAGCCCAGCGCCCATGCGCTCCAATCGCCTACCACGCTCCTCCGTGCACCCGCTGCTCCGCGCGTACCGCTAGTCCCCGTGGCCTGCTCGTCGAATGTGCACCCGCGTGCACCCAGCGACGCTCGCGTGCGCTCCACCTTATTGCGCGCATCATCGTCCGATGCACGCCACTCGCTCGTGCTCTCCCATTCGCACATCACCCCATACCAATCCCCGACACGCTTCTTCCACCCATCTTCCACCCCTCGCGCACCCATTCTCTTAGTCTCCACTCTCCAAGAACGACGCTTCCTCGCACAAGGCCTGCACCAATTGCTCTTCGCATTAGTCCTCGACTTGCGTTGCCTCTTAGCTTGCTTAGCCTTGCGCCTTCTTGACCTCGGACCACATCCTCTCGGCCAATCTCGCCTACAAGAAGATCGATAATCCTCTCTTTGTGGCTCTTCGAGCATGTTCTCTAGCCAAGTATCAAGGTCGTCCATCGTCTCGTCCTCGGACTTTCCGGGGTTAATAACCACTTCCGTATCACCTATGCTGCTCGCGCGTACTAGTGCGGCTGGGCACTTGGGCATGCTGTTGGGCACAGTCGAGGCCAGCTGGGCACGTTGGCACGCTGGCGGGCGCGCTTGCATGTGCTGGGACTGGCCAACGTGCACTGGGCGCTGCTGATACGGAAGTGGTTATTAACCCCGGAGAGTCCGAGGACGAGGTGATGGACGAAAATAATACTTGGCTAGAGAACATGCTTGAGGAGCCACATGGAGAGGATTACCGACCTTCTTGCAGACGAGATTGGCCGAAAGGATATGGTCAAGGTCAAAAAGGCGCAAGGCTAAGCGAGCTAAGAGGCAACGCAAGTCAAGGACTAATGCGAGGAGCAATTGGTGTGAGCCTTGTGCGAGGAAGTTACGTGCTTGGAGAGTGGAGGTTAAGAGAATGGATGCACAAGGGGTTGAAGATGGGTGAAAGATGCGTGTCAGAGATTGCTATGGGACGACGTGCGAATGGGCGAGCACGAGCGAGCAGCGCGCATCGGGCCTTGATGCGCACTAGTGGCCGCGTGATTGTGCAAGAGATGTACGGGCGTTGGGCACATGGGTCGAAGAACGCGGGGCGTGGGATGAACGCGAGATAGCGCGGGGAGCACACGGGTGCGTGGCATGCGATTGGAGCACGGGCGTTGGCTGGGATGCGCGGGCATCACGCGGAGAGCTGGCAGGGCGCGAAAGGCGCGCAAGTGGGCAGCACGCGGGCCCAGGCCTTGCACGCATAGGAATGGCGAGCGCGCGGCACCACGCGTGCAAGGACGTCGGCAGTAGCGGGACGCACGCAATGGCACACGATTGCAGCGCAGACGCGGGCGACCTAAGCCGAGCGGGCATAGGCGAGACGGGAGCTGGCACACGCGTGCAAGGGCGTGCGCGTGCGACGGAGACGAGGCGCGCGATGCCTCGCACGCGGAGGATTAGTTGACGCGTAGGGCGGCCAAATGGGTTGAAGGCGGCTACTTGGAGTTCAAGGCATTGGACTTGGAGTGCAAGTCAAGCAACTTGGAGATCAAGACCTTCTAGTTAATTAGGATTCTAGTAGTATTTACTTTCCTTATTGCATTAGAAGATCTAATATGTTTAGGATTTAATATTTTATTGCTTTAATTAGTGATCTAATTGGAGTAGGATTAGAGATAATTACGATCTATAAATTGGGATCATCCCCCATTGTTTTTAATATGTTGAATGAGTGAATAGAAAAGGAACGTTGTGTTCAAATCGTGTGTTTAAGCAAGGCCGTAGTGCGAGTTTATCATACAACCGTGTCTAAGAGAAGGCCCTGAGAGCGTCTTGAAGTCACACTTATCGTGTTTAGTCGAATGCCCCGAGTGCGCGATTATCCACAAAGCATAGACAAAATCACGATCCCTCATCATTGGTGCTTTCACTGAGAGAATCAATCATGCTTTTTGTTTATTCTATCTTTTTCTTTTTTTTTTTCGGTATTTCTTTTGCTGAGGGCCGAATTTTCTCCTCTTTTTGTTCGAATATTTCCCTTTTTCTTCTTCTTTTTCGTGAGTTGAGTTCGTATAAAAATAACTATAATCCTAGTTTTTTTTTTTATTTTATTTTTTAGAGTCCTAAAAAAAAGATTTTGTCAAACCGTGAGAGAATCGAAGCGTTGGAAGAAAGCTTGAAGATCATCAGTGAAGGCCAACATATGACCAACAAGAATTTGGCGAAGATCGAGCTCATGGTCCACGACTTGGCCGGGCAACTCACGCGCATGGATCCGCGACCAAGGAGGAGTCACGGGACGAGGTCGACCACGACGTCCAGCAACACCGAGTCCGACCATGAGGACGACGACCGGCGATCGCACGGAACCCACGCGACCCATGCATTGCGAGCACGCGAAGAGCAGCAACCACGCCGCGATGACGACGATCAGCGACGGCACGAGGGCCGTGCGCATCACCACCGCGACGAACATAGAGAGGAAAGGGCGTACACACGGCCGAATCTTACTATGTCCATGTTCACAGGAGTAGATCCGGATGCATGGTTGAGTCGGTTGTGCAATTCTTTGAGATCAACGATGTTCCAAGGTATGAAATAGTTCAAATTGCTGCTTATCATCTTGATGGAGAGGCAAACGTTTGGTGGCAATGGATTTTGCATTAGAATAATGGTGAGCACATGCGTTGGAGGGATTTCGAAAGGGAGCTCAACACGAGGTTTGGATCTAGTGATTACTTTGATTATGATGAAGCTTTGTCGAGGATACGTCAAGTTGGTAGTCTTCGAGATTATCAAAAGGAGTTCGAGCGGATTGCTAGTAGAGTTCGGGACTGGCCCGAGAGTGCATTAGTGGGAGCTCAACACGAGGTTTGGATCTAGTGATTACTTTGATTATGATGAAGCTTTGTCGAGGATACGTCAAGTTGGTAGTCTTCGAGATTATCAAAAGGAGTTCGAGCTGATTGCTAGTAGAGTTCGGGACTGGCCCGAGAGTGCATTAGTGGGAGCTTTTGTTGGAGGGCTTAAAGCCGAGTTGGCGGCTGAAGTGCGAATGGATAGACCAAGGTTAACATACTTATAACTTTTTTCGCAACTTATTTCGAAACATACTTATAACTTTTTCGAAATATTCTTAACTTGGAATGCTACTAAAACTTAACTTCTTTGAAAATCTGTTTTCTTAAACTCGATAAAACATATTTAACATTTTGAACAAGTGTGAAACTAAACTCATTTATAATAATAAACAGAAACTTTACTTAATTATCAAACTTCAAATCACACAAGTTCAAATTTGTACATAGCGGAA
>CACSLK010006106.1:3622074-3633921 GCA_902706635.1 Striga hermonthica
ACCTGGATATCGAGATATAGCCAAACATGTGGTTGAAGGAATAATGGAATAAGTTCAGCTCGATGAACCGTTCTCGGGAAAGACTCGGAGAAACGGGACGTAGGACACGAACGGGGACTACGGGACAAAGAGGCTCGACAGCGATGCTTCGTCTCGCGGAGAAGGGCTCGTCGCTGCAACTAGGTCACAGCGGAGGGTTGTCACAGGGTGCTCGTCGTTGCTGTTAGGGCCTGCTCGCGAACGGGAAGCCGCCGAAATCGCTGCACGTGGTCGGGAGTTGCTGCGACTGTGGGAACTCGCCGAAGGAAGGGCCTGCTCACGGTCGGAGATGATGGCCTTGGAGGGGAAGGTCGCTGGAACTCTTTGCTAGTGACGGACAGAGAGGGTGCGCCGGGACAAAGCTTGAAGGCCGCCGAAAAATGAGGCCTGGACGTGGATGACGACCACTGGGGGATGTTCGATGATGGAGAACGAAGAGGGATGATGATGAATGATAGTTTGAGGGTTTTCAATGGTTTTTCCCTTGCGGCGTCTAAAGAGAAGTAAAGGGGGTGATGGAAAATCTCCAAAATAAGCTAAGGAGTGCGTAAAAAGAAACAATATAAATCTCTTACCAAAATAATTCTCAATTAAAGCCAATTAACTCCCTATAACCGTGCCAATAAGGGAAATCACAAGGCAAGGAGGTGCTGGAGGATTTGAGTCCAAATTTGCCAATAGTAACTTAAGGGTTGGCATTTAAAATAGATAATTTGATCCTCAAAAAATCGGGGCGGTCGATAGACACATTTGGACCGGGTCTTGGGCGCACGGGCGGGCGCGGGGTGCGGGTTTACGGTTAGTCGGGTGTGCGGACCGGGTTAAACCCTCGGATCAACATTTACAATAATACATGAGGCTCGAGTCGATCGAAAGTTGCGAATAAATAAATAACAGACAGACATATATATTTATATATATATATATATATATATATATATATATATAATACACACCCTAATATTTTTATTTAATTAATAACAATAATTTAGACAAATAATAATAATAATAATAATAGCAATAATAGCAATTAGGCATTTAAGCAATTAATAGTATATACACAATCAATAATAATAAAAAATAAATAAATAAACAATAATAAATATAATAAATAATTCTAAATAATTCTCCAGTAAACGGGGCATTACAGTCTGCCCACCTTAAAAAAGAATTCCGTCCTCGGAATTCGAAAACAAAACATCTAGAACGTACTAGAAATTGAAAGGGGAATATCAAAACATGAAGTTCGGGTACTCCATCTGAATCTCGGTCTCCCTCTCCCAAGTTGCCTCGCCCTCGAATTGACTACACCCACTGGACTTTGACGAGTACCCCTCTCGATCTTTCCCTGATGGACCCTCGGTTCCAACAGGTCACCGGTACCTCCATACAGGTAGGGTCCTGCCTATCACGCAGCTCGTCACAATTCACACATACCTCGAGATCACGCACACATTCCCTCCCTCACGAGGCTTAGAACGTGTCATGCATCCTCGCAAGTCCCAGTGGTGGAGTCAACCATCAGGCTTAGCTATCGACTTGGTCGACGAACCATAATAGGACAAACCATTATCACTTATTCTCAAATCTGGTACATTCAGAGCACACGTTTCTGTTTGATACCGATCGCAAGGCTTCAATCCTTACCGACATGAATAACAACTCGTATGCAGTTTAGGAAGTAAAGGCTAGATACTCAATAACGATTTCATTCAATGGAGTCGGTCTCCAGTTGAGACTCAAGGCTCCGCCCCATATTAATATGGAACTACTATCTCGCCATCTCCAGAAAATCTCGCATGTGGCATGGGAAACTAATCGACAAACCTCATACATCGGGGATTGTTGATTAGGGCATTCACACAAGGACTCTAAAGATTAACATACACTCTGACCAAAAATCTAGTTCAAGGACCCCTAAAAGGACAAGGTCGGTCTGGGTTTAATGCACTGTTACCTGAGAGGTGATACACACGCTGGCGCTGCATATGCGGGGCGCTGGGACGCGTGCACGTACCCACTCAGATATCAACTACAAGGTCAAGGTTTTGCCGTACACACTGACCTGGGGAGTTTGGCGTTCGGCGATGGCGGCGGCAGCTCTCGTGCGAGTTAACGATCGGCCACTACAGTTGGCCTCACGTCTCTCAACACGGGCGTGCGGGCTCGGCCACCACTTCGCGTGGCTACACCCAGTCAGGTTGGGCACTGGTTCGAGGCACATACCACAAATTTCAATTTTTGGGTTTCACAATTTCTAAGTACTCCGATAGGACAAAGGGTTTGACAACGACAATTTTCTAAAAAGAATCGAACATTGGCATCACTTCCAGGAACAATCCTAACTCGGTGGTCAACGCCGATCGACAGAATGGTTAGCTTGTTTGACTATTCCGACCAACAATGTCGGCCATCACGACAGCTTTTACTCAGGTAGCTAATCGTGTCGGCAGTCCTAAATGAGTCTAATCCACATACACAACCTATAACTTTCACACTTCGAGGTCTAGCGTAAAGCTTCTCTCGCAAGTGTTTCCAGCTAACATTATCATACTAATCACATTAAGTCACATAGGGCACATATACATGAAAATTGACGAAAAGCTAATTTTTGAAATTCACAACTGGACTTGAAAACCTAAACATGAACTTGCACCAATTTCCAGCATGCGTGATGAATTTAAAAATGCATGTAGCTTTCAGTTTACATATCGTATCATGATGAAATCACTTGAAAAATATCCCTAACTTAGGCCTCTATCACATTCATGAAGAACACTCAGGCAGATAAAATTATTTAAATGCACATAATATAGCAACCATACAAAACATAGGTGCAGTGGATAAATGAAGACATACAGCTTGACAGGTTCTCAGTTTATGCACAATAACCGAAGCTACCAACATTATATTACTAAAATTCAAAATCTTCAGGATAGCTAATTCACTTATCAACAACGTTCATGTTGATCATTTAAGCCAAAAATAACTTAAAAACCAAGTTTCAGCGTAAAACATTTAGGTCAAGAATTTTGCCAACGAAACTGTTTATAAAATTGGAGCGGTTCACTAAATTAAAAATATCTCATATTATAAAACTCCAACTCATACAAAATCAAAATCTACAGAAAATACACTTGAAATGCTACAAGATCCAAGAAGAGAATTTGTACAAATAATCACGTTAAGGGCCTCATTTCAGAGCATACATTCTGAGCATAATTACAGTCGCTGTTTTAAAAATTTTAGGCATAATCCCAACTTAGAAAAATCATGTAAAATCAACCAAAACTCCAAATTGCATGATTTCAACTCCTAATGAAAGCTTATAACGTGTGCTACAGGTTTATTGATGATTACATTTTCACATAGCCTTATTCAGATCATCAAAAACAGCTCAACATCATGATCCACAAACTTGCCCGGAGTTACAAAAACTGCATGCATGTACAACTTAAAAAAATTCATAATAAATTAAATTTAACTCCAAATCGCGAAATTCTAAAACTCACAGTAACCTAACTCAAAGCGCTACAAAACTCATGATGAAAACTTGTCCAAGAAACAACTTCTTGGTTACGAAAAACTGAGCACAAACCGAGGCTTAAACATGGAGTTTTTTTTTTTTCAATTAAATCTCGGCAGAAAACATATATTCAAGAACATAGCATCGACGAGGCACATATAATCACAGTATACCTCATGTACACACATATAAAATTTAGGAGGATCGACCAAAATTGCAATAATCACATACAAATCAACTCACACTTAAACCTCAATTATTTACTAAGACATAAGAGACAATACGATACTAGAATAGCAGTCCATAAATCCTCGACTTATCTCATAATTTTTGAAACTCGGCAAAGGTCCAAAGAAAAACGAATACATTCCCGGTCCTCATTGACTGGGTCCTCACTCGCAGACATAGAATAGAATTATATAGAAAGGGAAACTGCTATGGACAGAACTTAACTCGAAACAACATATTGAATCTCACAACGAGAAACCTCTAGAGTCTGGACTTAACTCCATATCCCTAGAGTCAAGGTTAAACACTAGAGTTCATATAACCTGAAGTGGATAGATTTTATAAGCCCCAAAGCAACATATATATCACTTCACAAGTAGTCACATTGCTACTCATGCAAAACCTCATAAGTATGTTCATTGCTACTCATGTAACATCACAAGTAGTTTCATTGCTACTCGTACAAAACATCACAAGTAGTTTCATTGCTACTCGTACAAAACATCACAAGTAGTTTCATTGCTACTCGTGCAAAGTCACAATTCACATTATAAGTATTTTCATTGATACTTATATAAAAGATACCTTAAGCAGTGCGGCGTGACGAAGACGAGTGGTCAACACAAGGTCAAAGCAATAATCACATAATTCACATTAACCAGTCTACAGAAACGAAGACTGGCTCTGATACCAAACTGTAACGCCCCACTTTTAATAGACGAAATTCAGAATAAATTTTTCAAAATTTATTTCATTACTAATTGAGGCGTTACTCATTTTCAAAAGCAATTTCCAATAATCAACATTAATCGCAATTCTCAATCATCAATCATCATTCTCCCTTTACACAATCATAAATCCTCAAAAGGAAATAAGGAGAATCTTCTTAACAATAATTCAAATCTAAATAATCCAAAATCCATTATTCCAAAATGCAATAATATCACAAGACAATTTAATAGGCGGAAGCAACATTCAATTAGAGACCACCACTCAACACCACTCGTCTTTTGTCTCGTCAGCCGACACATACTTAACCTGCATCAATGAAGAGCAGGTGGGGATGAGCACAAGAGGAACAGTAGTGCTCACCACTATGCAGTAAACATTATTTATAAAACAGTAATCAATAATCAAAAGGTATGGTCTCAGCATGAACATAAATCAATCAACATGTCACATCTCCAATCAAAAACACCAATTTCATTACTCATGTGTACACACCTATCATTAGCTACTGCTAGTCTATTCGAGGGCACGCCATGTGACTTAGCTCATCAACCAGACAATAGGAGTACATGTCGAAAGCACGCCATATGACTTAGTTCGACACTCATATCGAAAGCACGCCATGTGACTTAGTCTGATATGGCCTTTCATTAGGACTTAGGGAGACTTGCCTCGCAAGGGCAACCGTACCGTAACTCGACGGGGACAACCGTACCGACGGCCGTAACAGCTCACATCGATAGGCTACATGGTTCACATGCATACATTGATCATACCAATTTCAATAAAAAATATAAACAACTTACGGCATAGCAATTTAAATAAGACCCACCTGGATATCGAGATATAGCCAAACACGTGGTTGAAGGAATAATGAAATAAGTTCAGCTCGATGAACCGTTCTCGGGAAAGACTCGGAGAAACGGGACGTAGGACACGAACGGGGACTACGGGACCAAGAGGCTCGACAGCGATGCTTCGTCTCGCGGAGAAGGGCTCGTCGCTGCAACTAGGTCACAGCGGAGGGTCGTCACAGGGTTCTCGTCGTTGCTGTTAGGGCCTGCTTGCAAACGGGAAGCCGCCGAAATTGCTGCACGTGGTCGGGAGTTGCTGCGACTGTGGGAACTCGCCGAAGGAAGGGCCTGCTCACGGTCGGAGATGATGGCCTTGGAGGGGAAGGTCGCTGGAACTCTTTGCTAGTGACGGACAGAGAGGGTGCGCCGGGACAAAGCTTGAAGGCCGCCGAAAAATGAGGCCTGGACGTGGATGACGACCACTGGGGGATGTTCGATGATGGAGAACGAAGAGGGATGATGATGAATGATAGTTTGAGGGTTTTCAATGGTTTTTCCCTTGCGGCGTCTAAAGAGAAGTAAAGGGGGTGATGGAAAATCTCCAAAATAAGCTAAGGAGTGCGTAAAAAGAAACAATATAAATCTCTTACCAAAATAATTCTCAATTAAATCCAATGAACTCCCTATAACCGTGCCAATAAGGGAAATCACAAGGCAAGGAGGTGCTGGAGGATTTGAGTCCAAATTTGCCAATAGTAACTTAAGGGTTGGCATTTAAAATAGATAATTTGATCCTCAAAAAATTGGGGCGGTCGATAGACACATTTGGACCGGGTCTTGGGCGCACGGGCAGGCGCGGGGTGCGGGTTTACGGTTAGCCGGGTGTGCGGACAGGGTTGAACCCTCGGATCAACATTTACAATAATACATGAGGCTCGAGTCGATCGAAATTTGCGAATAAATAAATAACAGACAGACATATATATTTATATATATATATATATATATATATATATATTAATATTAATACACACACTAATATTTTTATTTAATTAATAACAATAATTTAGACAAATAATAATAATAATAATAGCAATAATAGCAATTAGGCATTTAAGCAATTAATAGTATTTACACAATCAATAATAATAAAAAATAAATAAATAAACAATAATAAATATAATAAATAATTCTAAATAATTCTCCAGTAAACGGGGCGTTACACTTTGTTACATATGGTTAAGTGCAAAAAACGAGGTCCGAAGATGATCACGTTTACAACTGAGATTAGAGGCAAGTTTGTGGAGTTATTGGTAGATAGCGGGTCCACGCTGAATTTTATTGATGAGGAGCTGTCCAAGAAGATCGAGATTCCGTTTACAAAGGTGTAACCTTTTGGAGTCAAAGGGGCCAACGGAGAAACACTACGAGGTGACATACTTTTAAAAGGAGTAAAGATGGAAGATCAAGGTTAAAAGATGAGAGTCGACCTATATGCCTTACAGTTGAAGCCGACTGATGTGGTACTTGGATGTCAGTGGTTGGAGAGACTTGGTCCAATCACAACCGATTATTGGAGAGGAACTATGGAGTGAGCAAGTGAATCAAGTTGATGACCGAGGATCCAGGGGAGTCACCCAATGATGATGAAGATGATGGCCGAGCCCGCAAGCTTAGTTTCATCATCCTTGAGGACAAGGAAAGTCTCGAAGAGGAGGGGAATGATACGGAAGTGGGTATTAGCCCCGAATAGTCCGAGGACGAGATGATGGACGACCATGATACTTGGCTAGAGAACGTGCTTGAGGAGCCACATGGAGAGGATTATCGACCTTCTTGCAGGCGAGATTGGCCGAGAGGATGTGGTCCAAGGTCAAGAAGGCGCAAGGCTAAGCGAGCTAAGAGGCAACGCAAGTCGAGGACTAATGCGAGGCAATTGGTGCGAGCCTTGTGCGAGGAAGCGACGTGCTTGGAGAGTGGAGGCTAAGAGAATGGGTGTTGCGCGAGGGGTGGAAGATGGGTGGAAGATGCGTGTTGGAGATTGCTATGGGACGACGTGCGAATGGGCGAGCACGAGCGAGCAGCGCGCATCGGGCCTTGATGCACGCGAGTGGCCGAGTGATCGTGCAAGAGATGTACGAGCGTTGGCTAGGACGCAAGGGCGTCACGCGAAGAGCTGGCGGGGCGCGAAAGGCGCGCAAGTGGGCAGCACGCGGGCCTAGGCCTTGCGGGCCTAGGAATGGCGAGCGCGCGGCACCACGCGTGCGAGGAGGTCGGCAGCATTGCAGCGCAGACGCGGGCGACCTAAGCCGAGCGGGCATAGGCGAGACGGGCGCTGGTGCACGCGCGCAAGGGCGCGCGCATGCGACGCAGACGAGGCGCGCGATGCCTCGCGCGCGGAAGATTAGGCGACACGTAGGGCGGCCGAATGGGTTGAAGGCGGCTACTTGGAGTTCAAGGCATTGGACTTGGAGTGCAAATCAAGCAACTTGGAGATCAAGACCTTCTAGTTAGTTAGGATCCTAGTAGTATTTACTTTCCTTATTGCATTAGAAGATCTAATATGTTTAGGATTTAATATTTTATTGCTTTAATTAGTGATCTAGTTGGAGTAGGATTAGAGATAATTAGGATCTATAAATAGGGATCATCCCCCATTGTTTTTAATATGTTGAATGAGTGAATAGAAAAGGAACGTTGTGTTCAAATCGTGTGTTTAAGCAAGGCCGTAGTGCATGTTTATCATACAATCGTGTCTAAGAGAAGGCCCTGAGAGCGTCTTGAAGTCACACTTATCGTATTTAGTCGAAGGCCCCAAGTATGCAATTATCCACAAAGCATAGGCAAAATCACGATCCCTCATCAAATGCTGGTTGCGCGTGCTGCGAGGTGCGCTGTCGGGCTCACCATGCACTGCGCACTGGACGTGGGCTAACAGCGTGCTGCTGGCGCGACTAGCGTGCACTGCACGCACGGCCGCTGGCGGCACGCTACTAGGCGTTGCTGCACAGGCTACACACGATGCACTGCTTGGCGTGCGCGTGCTACCGCGTGCTCACAAGCCACTGTCGGCTGGCGCTGCACCGCTACGTGCGGGCAGGCCCTATGGTTGGCACCTCGCCAGCCGTCCGGCAGCTTTTTTCGGCAAAGGCTACATGACTGAACATAACATGACATGAAATGACTAAAAATACATAAATTGCCCGAGAGTGTTCGGCTAGATTATGACATGGCTCAGAAAGGGCTTATATAGCACCTCCGAGTGCATTTTAGCATTAAACATGGTCTAAAATATACTTTCTCAACAAGATCTCTTTAACATGAACATGAAATTACTACAAGAAGGTTAAGATGAATATACCCCTCCAATTGCTTGACGAAAACGCTAGGACTTGCGTGTGCTCTCGCTTGTGGCTCATACATGTGCGTGCCTCCCTTTGACAAAGGCTAAGTACAAGCTATTTTCTCTCAATATTTTTCTATCTTTTTTTCTTGAATACTGCTATCTTTCTCTTGGCTTTGCATGGGAAATGCATGAAGAAAATGGCTCACGACTATAATTATTTACTTAAATAGAAAATGAAGGATGATGATGGAAAAATAACATGAATTCTATGGTGCCACTTGCTAAAAACCGTGGCCTTGGTGGCATTTTAGCTTGCCTAGTCATCAAGCTAGGTGGCACCCCAAAGAGTGCTTAATCATCCCATGAAGGTTAGCATGATGCCATGTAGCAAGCTAGTAGGTGATTCATAATAGCAAGTTGCAATATTTTATCCTCCAAGACTATCTTCTCACGACAATTACTAAAGTATTAGGCATGGGTTAGTTTAACTTGATCATAGCACTTTACTAAGGCATAAACATGTGATGGATGGTGACTAGCATGCACGGCGCGCATGCACGCTTGGCCGTGCTGTATGCCACTCACGACAATAGCGTGCGTGCGTGCGTGCGGTAGTGCACATTGTGCACGCACATGTACTAGGGCTTAGGATGCCGAGACCTAATCATGAACTTGACTTCGAAAATTAATTCGAATAATCTTGATTTTGAATAATTAATCCCGACTACTAATATCCGTTGAAAAAAATAAACGGTCCGGGAACTAATTATCGAAATGAACTTGGTTAATATAATAAACCGGATAGACTTTCGACTTAAAGTCGAACTTATTGGTTTGAAAGATGAAATTAACATCATTAACAAAAGGTAATACATCTCTTTTATTAATAACAAATAAGGTTATTACAATCTATCCTCCTTAAAATATTTCTGTCCTTGGAAATACAAAACTGGACATATATACATAATACAAGAAAAGTATATACATCAAAATTCAATATCGGGAAAACGAGCTCTAATGTCGGCTTCGTGCTCCCAAGTGGCGTCGGATTCCCCGTGGCGATTCCATCTGATACGTATGAGAGGAATATCTCGTCTCCGGAGCCGTCGAACTTACAGTCCAAAACTGCTACCGACCGCTCCTCGTACGATAAATCTGGCTGAAGCTGGATCTCACTATGCTGAAGAACATGATCTTGATCACACATGTATTTCCGTAACATGGATACATGAAAAACATTATGAACATTCGACAGCTCGGAAGGCAAGGCTAAACGATAGGCTACTTCTCCCACTCACTCAAGAACTTCGAACGGACCGATGAAACGGGGATGTAACTTCCCTCTCTTCCCGAATTGAATGATCCCTCGGAATGGTCGAACTCGTAGAAAGGCTCGTTCTCTAACCTCAAACTGAATATCTCCTCTATGCTTGTCGGCCGATGACTTTTGCCGACTCTGCGCTGTCTTAAGCCTCTGTCTGATTAATTCAACATGTTCGACTGTCTCCTCGATCATCTTCAGACCGAGTACCTGACGTTCGCCAACGTCATCCCTATAAAGAGGCGAGCGGCATTTACGCTCATAAGGAGCCATCTGGATTGACGCCTGATAACTGTTGTTATAGGCGAACTTGACTAACGGCAAAATCGACTCCCACTTGGCAACTCTATCTAGAACCAACGCTGGGAGCATATCCTCAAGCGTCTGGATAGTCTTCTCGGATTGACCGTCTGTCCCTTGATGGTAAGTCGAATTGAACTATAATTACGTGCCCATCGCCTCGTGTAAACTCTCCCAGAACCTGCTGGTAAATCTGGGATCTCAGTCTGACACAATATGAACGCGCACTCCGTGGAGTCGAACGATCCCACGGGTATAAATCTCGGCCAACTTCTCCATCGACATGGTCATCATCACAGGTAGAAAATGTGCGACTTTCTTCAACCTGTCCACTACCACCCAAATCGCATCGTGATGCTCGGACGACCTCGGTAGCCCAGTAACAAAATCCATCGTGATCTCCTCCCACTTCCACCTTGGAATCTCAAGTGGTTATGGATAGCCCATCGAACTCTTGTGCTCGGCCTTAACTTGCTGGCAGACCAAACACTTCTTTACGAAATTGAAGACGTCTTTCTTCATTCCCCGCCACCAGAACGACTTTTTCAAGTTGTGGTACATCTTTGTGCTGCCCGGGTGAGCTAATAGGGCACGATGTGTTCCTCTGTCAAGATCTCCTTCTGCAAGGCCTCGACCTTCGACAGTACGATCTTGCCTCTAAACTCCAAGGCTCTATCTGCGCCTCGGGAAAAGCCCTCGACTCCTCCGGCGTGAACTTTGGCCTCGATAGCACGAATAAACTGATCAGAAGCCTGCTCTTGCTGGATCCGATCTCTCAATGTGGGCTGAATCTGCATCGAGCTGACACTCCCTGTAATCTCCGCAGGAAGTGACTCGACAACTTGAATCTGCATCTGAGCAAAGTCTCGAACAAGATGTCTCTGCTGGGTAATAAAACATGATAATTTACCCTTTACCTTTCGGCTTAGGGCATCAGCTACAACATTCGCCTTCCCTAGATGATACTGAATCGTGCAGTTAAAATCTTTAACAAGCTCCAACCAACAACGCTGACGCATGTTGAGCTCCTTCTGCGTGAAAATGTACTACAGACTCTTGTGATCGGTATAAATCTCGCACCGACCACCATATAGATAATGCCTCCATATCTTAAGTGCATGTTGTAATATCCCGACTTTTTATCAGTATAATAATATTTCAGTTCCGATATTATTTTTCGGAAGTAATTAATTTCAGTTATTTCAGTCAGAATTACCGGAACTATTTTCGACGTACCGTTTACGTTCGGAATAATTTTGGTAAATTAGCATTATGTTTAATTAGTTAATTAAACATAATTAAGTGATTAATTTTACTTAATCACGAGATTAGCATTGTGTTCGGATTTATTTTCCAAGCCATAGTTCATTGTCGTACACATTGCTAAGTTCATGTGTTAAGTGCCGTGCGTGCGTCGTCCAAGAAGGCCGTGCTCATGCTAGCGGGCGGAGAGTCCTAGGCCGTGTGAGTATCCGTGCGCCATCTGCGTCCATGCACGCCGCGCGAATGATGTGGGCGGATTATCCGAGGCGTGTGCACATCCGGCCAACATTTCCACAAGAAT
>CACSLK010006106.1:3637790-3670063 GCA_902706635.1 Striga hermonthica
ATATATATATATATATATATATTATTTGACAGTAATGGCATAATAGTAAATTTAGTGATAAAGTAATTGCATAATGGTAAATTCAGTGATAAAATAAAGGTATAATGGCATAATGGTAAATAAAGAAGGGTATAATGGTAAATTTGACGAAAAAAAGTAACACCGTCAGTAGTAAAGTGACGGTGTTAACATCAAAGGGAGAGTGTGCAGGCAGATATATAATAGGAGGGGGTTTGACGCAATTTTTAAATTACGAGGGGAAAACGCGCAGATTTAGTATATTACAGGGGGTTGGTGCAATTTACCTTTTGGTATGATTATTTAATAAAATCTGATTTTATTTAAAATAAAATATATCAAATATTGATTATTTTATGCTAAAATGTTTAGTATAAATAGGTGGAAAATGTTTGCACATAAATTGCTAAGTTTTGAGCAAAATTCTTCTAAGAGAAAAATTCATTCAAAGAGTTGAGTGATAATACAAGAAATTGTTCTTGAAAAATTTCCTTATAAATATATATTCTATACTTCTTGAAAAATCGAGTAGTTTCTACTAGCGAAGGTACTATTGTCGGAACTGGACTTCAAAAGGTGGATACGATTAGAGGGAAGACATTTGGATTCCTAAAGTGAGTAACCACAAGAAGTGATCGTTACCAAACCGGGAATTGATTTCCTCATACATTGTCGGTTTTGAAGGAGTTCAAGAACAAAGGTAATTTTTATAAATTACATATCAAATCAAAATTAGTAAAAGTTACTAGATTTTAAATGATGCTTATTCGTAATAGCGTTATACTTATGTACGGAATAAGTATTTATAAGATAAATACTTATAAAAATTTTAAATTCCGCTGTAAACTCTGTTCCGTACGGTATATCGAACCCAACATTGGTAAGACCGAACGACATAACCACGAACTCGTAATGACCGTATCTGGTTCGGAACATTGTCTTGGCGATGTCTGACTCCTTGATCTTAAGCTGATGGTAACCTGAACGTAAGTCAATCGTAGAAAATACACAGGCTCCCCTTAGCTGGTCGAACAAGTCGTCAATTCTGGGAATCGGATATTTATTCTTTATCGTCAATCGGTTAAGATCCCGGTAATCAATACACATACGCATAGAACCGTCCTTCTTCTTGAAGAATAGAACGAGTGCTCCCCACGGTGAAACACTCAGTCGAATAAATCTGAGATTCAGCAACTCCTGGATCTGAGTCTTTAATTCATGTAACTCTTTAAGTGCCATTTTGTACGGCGCCTTAGATACTGGTCCGGCTCCTGGGATGAGATCAATAGAAAACTCCACTTGCCGGCTGGGTGGACCGCCTAGAAGCTGGTCTGGAAACACGTCCACAAACTCACGAACGATAGGAATGTCGTGAGGTGTCTCTGCTTTCAATTCGTCTCCGACAAGGCTCACTAGGTAACCCTGGAAATCACCTCGTCGTAAGGTCTTTCTGGCTTTCGCCATGGAAATAATATGAGAAAGAGTACGTGTCCTGGAACCAAAGAAAGTGATATGGTCGTCCTCTAGAAGATGAAGAGTAATCTCTCAGTCGTGACAACGAATACCTGCATGAAAATAGGTTAGCCAATCCATACCGAGAATGAGGTCAAAATCCCTCATCTCGATGACATAAGCGTCGGTGGTCAAAATACGGCCACCGACGGAAAGGCTGAGACTCTGAGCTTTGGCATCAGTCACTATCTTTCTTCTCGAGGCTAAACTTACCTCGAGAGGATCGACAACGCTGATAGAACGAACCCCAATGGCATCAACACATCGGTGTGATATGAATGAATGAGTCGCTTTGGTGTCGAATAAGGCAAAAACAGGAACATCATTTAGAATAATCATCCCATACATGGTACCTGGGTGCAACTCTGCTTCGGCCTGATTGACGGCATAGACACGGGCCTGCTGTCTCTCGCGCTGCTGCTTCTGGGGTTGTCTCGGGGGCTACTATCTGGGCTGCTGTTGTTGTTGTTGAGGTTGTTGTGGTTGTTGTTGTCGTTCTGGGCAGTTAGCACGAGTATGTCCCGGCTGTCGGCAATAGAAACAGACGTTCTGGCCCATAAGGCACTCTCCGCGGTGGTGTCGTCCACATGTGGGGCAAAGTGGGACTGGTTGTTGTTGTCTGGGGCGGTTCCTCCTATCGTCCTGGAATCCTCTATCCTTCCTCTTCCCTTTGTTCTTTGATTGTTGAGCAGCTACTGGTTGGACAGGTGGTGCTGGTAGTGGTTGGGCAACTGGCTGTATTGGAATCAGAATGGCCTCCCTCTGGATACTCGCGTCTATCTCCTGGGACCTGGTGACGGTATTGGCATAGGTTTGGATGCTGTGGCCAACGATATTGTGACGAACTAATGGTTGAAGTCCGTCGATGAAACGCCTCTATCTCTTCTCCTCGAACCCAATAACTCAGGAACGAAGAATCCAAGTCGAGTAAACTCACGTTCGTACTCGTCCACTGAACGGGTACCCTATCTAAGTGCCAAAAACTGATGCTCAAGCTCTGCGCAATAATAGCTGGATAATACTTCTCGCGCATTAACTCCTTGAGTTGATCCCACGTACAATGCTCCTTCTCACCGGGACGGATTCCCCAGTAGGCATTCCACCAAAGGCGTGCCTCTCCTGTCATCTGGATCTGGGCAAAAAGTACGCGGTAACGCTCGGGACAATCCATGACCTCAAATATCATCTCAAGGCCCTGGATCCACTCGTCAACAAGTCGGGGATCTCCCTGACCAGAAAACTTCTCTGGATGGTAGTCGCGAAACTGGGCGACTACGGTAGCTTGTGGAATCTCATGATGATCCTGATCTCTACGTCGTGCCACTTGTATAGTCAAATGTTCAATTTGATCAAACACATAAATATAGCACAACTAACTGATCGATAAGGCACACAAACGAGAAAACTAGAGTCGAATAAATAGACTGGAATAATTCGACTATATTGTAATGCCCCGTTCCATTTATAGAATTTCTCAGAATATTCTATTTATCGAATATTATTTATAAGGTTATATTTATTTTATTAGTCGCGATGTCGACTTAAATAAAAGGCTGGAGTAGTCGATCGTTTTATTGAAAAACGTTCGCCATTAGTCGATTTCGGTTTAATCGCGTGAACCGAATATAATCCGTTGGATAATGTAGTTTGCGAATACTTCGGCATTATTAATAATGTTATTTTATTTTATTTAATGAATGTTTAAATGTCATTATTGGTCTAATTGAATATTATTATTATTAAATGTCTAATTGAAATAAATGCCTATTAATATATAGATAAATATTATTTGTGAATATTATATATTTAATATATATGTATGCGGTTGATTATTTTAATTGTCCGAACGTTGTACAATCGAGCCTGGTTTATTAAATGTTGAACCGAACATTTATATGGCTAAGTATCGAGCCCGAGAGGACCCGGTCCGCCCATCTCCCTCTCTTGGGTTAACTTGATGGGCAAGTGATATATATTAAACCATGAGCTAATATTAATTGAAGAGATTATTTTCTTTTCCTTGTTCTCGTGATGACCAAACCCGCAGACCCTAATTATTTACTCTCGTTCCCTTCTTCTCGTTCAAACCATCTCATGCCATCATCATCGTCTTCCATTCTCATCATCAGATTTTAAGAAAATTGCTACTCGTCGATCAGAGAAAGGAGAAGAATGCATCGCTCTCTTTCTCGCTCCATCTCTCGCACTCTTTCTCTTATCTTTTCCTACCACCATAAGTTCACAATCATCACCCTCATCACCTCGCGCCAGCACCATCGTCATCACCGGCGATAAGCTTCTCTTGCAGTGCGCGTAACTCAGCGGGCCCTGCTCGTGCACATAATTCTGGCGAGCTCCTTCTCTGTGAACCAGTCCGGCAGGCCTTCCTCCGCCGCAAACAACCACCATTAGGCTGTCGTCGTCCCCTGTTTTCTGTTCGCTAGTGCAGCTTCGGTCCCGCTGCCAAGGCCCGGCGATCTTTCCCAGGCCGTCATCACCACCATCATCGTTGGCCATCTCAGAAAAACCGCAACAGACCATGATCGATCATCACCATCAGTTCCGCAGCATCATCGTAAATCATACGCAGACCATTCTCCACAGCGTCACCGTCATGGACCAGTACCAGTCGCTGCCACCATCTTCGTCGAGCTTCCTCACTCCGTTGTCCATCGCCGGACCAGCAATGGTTGTTTTTAGTGCTTTCCCGGTCATCGTGAAGTCCCAGCAGGCTGTTTCCGTCGCCGAACAAGCCGCCCCCGCAAGCCGTTATCGTTGACTCCAACGAGCGTACTCCTGGCCTCCGAACAACCCGTCTCGGCTATCGTTTCATTCATCGTCTCGTACTAATCCTGAGAACGGTACCGAAATACGATTCCCTTTTTGTTTTTCGTGTGTTTCGGGTTTTAGAAATATCTCGTTGTTAGGGTTCATATATTAATTGTTAAATGTGTTTATTTCGTGCTTAATTGCTGATTTTGAAATGTGATCATGTTGTTGTGATATATTACGTGTTCAGCATGAACGTATGAATTATGAAGTTGATTACGTGCCTTGGGTATTTTTATCGAGCCATATTATGATTTATTTACAATTTGGATATCAAAGTGATTGTCGTCACTTTGAAAAATTGTTGAACTGAGGTTGATGTAGTATTTTCCGTGGAAGTACTGTGGATTGTTGGACTTAGAAATGTTTTTGACGCAACAGCTTTGGCCTTGTGTCGTTTCGATATGTATCTTGTAAGATATGAATTTTTAAAAATTGTGTTGCCGCCCATTTTTGCTACATTCACTATAATTCGTGTATTACTCCAAAAATTCTGATTTTTGTATATGTGGTAATATTATTGTTATATTGCTTGTGGTACAAATTTGAGATTTTTATATGGCATGTAGCCTCGTTAAAACTCAAAAACCGCTTCTGGGTTGTTTCTTAATAAATTTATATAAAATCGAGCTCTCGTTAAAAATGGCTAAGTTTTGGATATATTGTTGTTCTGTATGTTATCCTGCCGCTGTAAAAATTCCAAAGTAAAATTCGGACTGTACCTATTTAAATGATTTAATTCGATTTTTGGTCAGATTTTGCTTAAATTATTTACAATAGTTAGGAGCATGTTTAGGGGTTTTCCTTTGGTGAAAATGTGTTTTTTTCAGTCTTTTATATTTTGTAAAAATTTGAATCGAAAAGTCCAAGCCTAACTCCTTATAGTCCCATTCTTTTAACTTTGAACTAGTCCTTTTTACGTTTTTGGCACCGATTGGTTTTGATGGCAAACCCTTGATCTGTTGACCCCATTTTTGTGTCAAACCTTCATTTCCTGATGTTATATAATGTAATAATTGATTGGTGAGTCTAGGAGTCGTCCTAATGTTCCAACTCCACAACTTCCACGAGCTTCTTAGTCGATGTGATTCGACTAAGTATAATTCTCGTTATTTGTGTATGAGTCGAGATAGTTGCTTATGGGACTGTCTTGACTTATGTAGGTGTCTGACGAGTAGTGTCTCAACCACCTACGACTTACCAGTTATTTTCTTTATCATCCGGCACCATGTGGGTTTATTTATAAAATTGCTATCCTTTAATTAATTGCTTTTGTTGTGGTATGATCAAAGTGTGAGTATGGACCATGTAGCCTTTGATGTGAGTTGTACCGGCCGTCGAACGGTTATCCCCGTAGCTATATAACGTACCTTCGGGTAGTCTCCTTTATTTATGTATGGCAGCCAGGGCATGAGCTTTGGCTGGTGATCTCTGATATAAGTCCGAAGGCTAGGTTCCGGGAATTCAGGGTGGATTTACTCCTGTTGGCTGGGCATCGATTGTGAGACCCGAGGGTCAATTCGATACGTGTATCAGTTCAGTGGTCTATTGGTATAGGTGTGCACATGAGGGTTGACTCTGGGATAGGAGATGGGATATTAATTGTTTTATGTTCATACTGCGACCTTACCTTTAGTGTTTATAATTATTAAATATTGATTACTGCATAGTGGTGAGCACCACTATTCCTCTTGTGCTCATCCCCACCTGCTCTTCATGGATGCAGGTTAATACTCGCAGGCACGACAGAGGGAGGTGAGTGGTGTTCATATTACTGTTTTTATTTATGTTGCTTTGAATCGCTTAGTATTATTTATGAACTTATGATTTATGTTGAGAACTGGATGAATGATAGGGAGTGTACTCCCTAGTATTTAGGAATTTGAGTAACCCAGTTTTCAGAGTTGATGTTATTGATGAACCCGGTTTGGGTGTTGACTTAATTATTAAACCTGTTTGGGAGATCCATTTATGATATGATTGGAATTTGTTTTAGAAATGAGTAGCGCCTCAAGTATTTTGAAATGAATTTCAAAAAATTTATTCCGATTTTCGTCAAATAAAAGAGATTTAAAGTTTGGTATTAGAGCCAGTCTGCGTTTCTGTAGACTGGTTAATGTGAATTATTTGATTATGTGCTTGACCCTAAGTTATGACCACTCGCTCTTGCCGTGCCGCGCCAGCTCAGGTAGGAGTACCTGAATGATTTTGAGATTATTTTGCATAGCTTAAATATTGATTATTGAAGTGAAATTGGGACTTAGGAATTTATCCTCCTGCTTTTAAATGTTTTTGAACTCTAGATGAGTGGCGAACTTTAGTTGTATGAACTTGAACTTTAGCGGTATAGAATTAAGTTCCGACTTGAGAAATTGTTTGTTTGGAAATTCAAAATAATGTTATCAAGTTGAATTCTGTTTATAGCAGTGCTCTCGCTATAAGACTTGGTGTCCTCAAGTGAAGACCCTTCGCAATGCCATCTCAAAAAGAGAAGGCTTAAGTGAAGGGAGCAGAAAACCAGAGAGTCCCAATCGTTTGGCTATTCGGGAGTTTGTAACCATTGTCGATGGGACCATTAGATGCGTAATTAGAACCCAGTCAAAGGCGATAATGATTTATCCTTTTGCAAAAATCCTCTTCAGTATATTAAGCCGTGAGCAATTTTTCTAGCAGCAACAGAACTTACTGGGAACAACTTGAACCAATGATGGAGGCCGTGAATCGTAGAGTCGTGGAGGCAAAGCAGTCTTGTTTCCTTGCCTAAATTTTATGTCTTCTTATAGACTTTTGCAAACCGCTGCTTATTCTCTTTTTGTATGGCCAACGATTTTGAATTGTGCTTGAAGCTTCTTTCGTTGTCCAGTATTCGTACTTTGAGAATTCCGTCTGATCTTCCCCTTCCCGGCACCGAACTTCAGATGTGATTTAGCATCAATAATTAAATTTTTCTTTTTCTGTTGGCCTTTGTCTTATAAAGCTTGTCTTGTGATACCTTTAACTCGATGCAGAAAGTTCAAGAGAACGAGCAACGTTGCTATTAGTAGGAATGCAATAGATACCGGAGGTTTGCAATCGGCCCAGCTGTAACACCCCACTTTGATTTTAAAGAAATTCCGGACTTTCTAAAAATCAGAACAAATTTTTCGAATTCATTTTCGAAATCAAGGGCATTAACCAACACAATTTACTTAGTCCAAGTCTTATCTGGACTCACGGGGATTCATAAACCCGATTTTTCACAAGGTTTTCATTAACCTGATTTACACCTCAACATAATATCCTATATGAACAATTGAAACTTCATAAATCAAACACCATGATTATTCAAGGTTCATAAAAGGGTTTTCCAAAATATTCTCAAACATCAAAACATAGTTCGAAAACAGTTTTCACATGTCCAAAACATAGAAAGGTTCATAAAGACCATATTATTGAAGCGGAAGCAAAACGAAAAAAATAATAGACCACCACTCGTCCTTCGTCCCGTCACCCAGCCACTGCTTAACCTGCATCCGCGAAGAGCAGGTGGGAATGAGCACAAATGATAAAGTAGTGCTCACTACTATGTACATAATAACATGTAAAGATGGTATGGTCGCATCATGAATATAAATCAATCATCATCATGTCTCATCTCCTAACAATCACAACAATAACTCACTCATGTGCACATCTATCATTAGCCGCGGAAAGGGGATGCATAAACCCTAATGACGGGAGTGCGTGCCACTGTAACGGACACAGCCTTTTATTAGGTCCTAGGGAGACTTGCCTCGCAAGGGCAACCATACCGTAACTGGACGGGGACAACCGTACCGACGGTCGTAACAGCTCACATCGGTAGGCCACATGGTTCACATTCATACATTGGTCATACCAACTAAACATTAAACAACACGTATGGCATAGACAATTTTAGATTAGAACCCACCTGGATAGCTCGGTAGAAAATTGCACACAAGAGTAAGTACGTAAGATGAGGCTCGACTCCTCAAACACCTACATATAAGCGAGATAATTTATCAATAATTTATCTAACTACTCAAATTTTACATAAAACCCATACTTAATAAAATTTAAGTCTTAAGGGTTTTAATCGGATTTTTCGTGGACTTAGAACTCTCTCATTTTTGAAAAATTATGACTCGGAGAACTAAAATTGGAGTCTCGGGACTTAAATAATTTTTCCCTAATTTATATCATTTGAAAAATATTTTTAAAATTGAAATCGGTACGATAAACGGACTTCTGGAACTCAAAATAGGGTAAAAAGGGCAATTGGGTCGGACTGCTAACAAGTTGGCTCAAAGATGGCCAAACAGTTGGGCCTTATGCGGGTTTGGGCCGCAGTTAAGAAAACAGGGCCGAGATTTAAGCCGGAGGAGGGTGCTGGGTCGGGCCTCGCGGGCCTGGGCGCGGTCTCGCGGGCTGAGACTACTGGGGAAGCTTATCGGGAGGAGCGCGGGCCGATAGCGGGCTTCACAGCCCGCGCTGCTGTTATGAGAAAGGTACAAAAATATGTGAAAAGGTAATGCAGCCACCAAGGATCGAACCCGCCACCTCTCACGCCCAAAGCGCGAGTCGTACACTAGACTACAGGCGCTTCTTCCGAGCAAGTTTGCAAAGTTGTTTACATGAATTTTAAAAGGAACTGCGACTGCATCTGCAGAAACACAGCTCGAGCTTGACATAAAATTCGACCAAATTCGATAACATCAATTCCAACGACAACCGGGTTTCGACTACTAAGTAAAGATACGAACATAACACATGAAGCGTTTTGAAATACTTTTAAAAGAATCGAGTTTTGACTCAAAAACAAAACGACTAGAATAACGGTTCGAAGCAAAACAAATACGAATAACAAAACGATAAGGCTCGAACATTAAATTGAGACTCTGAAATATACGAATAATCACAGCAACATAAAGGGCTCAATTTTTTACAAAAAGAGAGTACAATAATTCCACGATATATTGCGAATAATAATCCGACGAACAAAACAATAATAGTCGATTAATGATCCAAACAATCAACAATAAATCGATCCAAATTGCATGAGTATAAACGAGCAAACACGAGCACGAATATATCGAGAAGGTTTCGAAATAATTTACCCGTCTTTGGGAATTTACGAAAAATCGGAAAAACGAGTCAGAACGAGATGGAATGAATGGAGTCTCGACAGGACTCGAAACTCTGAACACGGGAACTACTCACGAACAGCTGCTCGCTAGAGTGTACGTCGGCGATGTTGGGGCTGCTCAAAAGTGCTCGCCGGAAATAATGGCAGACAAGGGGTTTCGGCTTGAGTGGACGAACTGCTGCTGGCTCAACGAGATGGAGGTCACTGCGAGGAGGGCTCACGATCGGGACTGCTCGGGAGAACGCCGGTGAGGGTGGGGTTCGCCGGAATCAATGGCGACTAGAACTTGCAGGTTCTCAATTTATTTTATTTTTTTTTTATTTTTTTATTTTTTTTTTAAACAGGGGTTGCGAATTTGGTACTGAAAAAAAAGTTTGAATGATTCTGAGATGAGATTAACCCTCCAGTTACCGAGATATATGAACACAAGGAGGGAACGTGGTGATCGTGCGAGGAAGAAGCACAACAGATTTTTGATCCGCTGAAGACTCGTCGTCGAGACAAAGAAAAAGGATTTCTGCTCATTAACTCTTGGGCCGTAATTAATCCTTGTTGGACCAAAAATTATTAAAAGAATTGGGCCAAGGGATAAAAGAATTTTGGGCCAAGGAATAACATAAAAGGCCCAAAAATTGTTAAACCACAAATGGGGCTAGACTTAATCTCAATTGGGCCGGAAATAAACGCAATAACAAGAACTCCCGATCAATATAATTGACGACAAATAATAAATTAATCCGGATTATCTATATTTATAATACATGCAATATATATTTATATAATAATAATAATAGGCATTTAAAAAAATTAGACATTTAATCACAAATAAATATTCACTAATAATAATAATAATAATAATAATAATAATAATAATAATGGCAATAATAAACCAATAAATAATCTCAAATAATTCTAATTCAAACGGGGCGTTACAGTCTACCCACCTTACAAAGAATTTCGTCCTCGGAATTCGAAAATAAACTAGAAAGCGATAAAATACAAAGGAGAACTCAGAACTCAAAGTTCGGATAACGCCTCCTAATATCGTCCTCCCTCTCCCAAGTCGACTCAGTCTCATCGTGTCAGCTCCACTACACCTTAACTAAGCTCACTGCCCGGTTCCTCAGTTGGTGGCCCTTCCGGTCCAAGATGGCTGTCGGTACCCCCTCGTAGGTAAGGTCTCGCTCGACCTGCAGCTCGCCGAAGTCCACCACTATGATCAGGATTATGCACATACCTCCGAAGCATCGAGACATGGAACACGTCGTGCACACCCGACAAGTCTGGTGGTAAAGCCAGCCGATACCCAGGTTGCCGACTCGATCGAGGATCTCAAACGGCCCGATATAGCGAGGTCTAAGTTTCCCCTTCTTCTCGAAGAGAATCACACCTCTCATGGGTGAAACCTTCAAGAAGACATAATCTCCTACTGCATAAACATGCTCTTGCCTCTCCCAGTCGGCATAGACCTTCTGCCTCTCCTGGGCAGCCCTGATGGTCTTCCGGATCTCCTCAACTGTCGCCGCAGTACTCTGGACAAAATCTGGACCCGTAATCCTCCTCTCTCCAACCTCATCCCAATACAAAGAAGTCTGTACCTTACGTCCGTACAAAGCCTCGTACGAGACCATCTTGATCGAAGAGTGGTAGCTGTTGTTGTAGGTCAGCTCGCCTAGCGGAAGGGCATACTCCCAAGTCAGGCTTTGGTCCAAGACCACAGCCCTCAATATATCCTCCAAGTACTGGATCGTACGCTCCGACTGACCATCTATCTCGGGGTAAAAGGCTGTACTGAACTCCAACCTCGTCCCCATGGCTCGGTGCAACGTCCTCTAGAACTGGGATGTGAACTTGGCATCTCAATCCGAAACAATCTCCACGGGCACTCCATGAAGCTTAACAATGTCCTTGACGAACAATTCGGCGTAATCACTCGCCTTCATGGTCGTCCGGACTGGCAGAAAATGGGCAGACTTCGTAAGGCGATCCACTATTACCCAGATCGAATCATACCCGCCCCTCGACTTCGGCAGTCCCACTAAGAAATCCATGGTGATTCACTCCCACTTCCACAGGGGAACCTGAAGGGGCTACAACAACCCTCTCGGTTTCTGGCGCTCAGCCTTCACTTGCTGACGCACCAGGCACCCATCCACGAACTTTGCTACCTGCCTCTTCATGCCTCGCCACTAGAAAGACTTCCTCAAGTCCTGATACATCTTCGTGCTACCAGGATGGAAAGTGTACGGGGCACTATGGGCCTCTCTCAAAATCTCCCTTCGCAGTTCCCACACCTTCGGGACATAAAGTCTACCCTCGAATACCAAGGCCCCATCAGATGCGACTGCGAATCCACCAACTCTACCGGCTTCCGACAACTCTCTCATACGACATAGGAAACGGTCATTCAGTTGCTCGGCGACTATCCTCTCTCGAAGAGTCGGTCCCACAACCAAAGAGGCCAACAGGCCCCCGGCTGTCGAAGTCGACTCCACTGCCTCTAGCTGTAATCGCTCGAACACTCGAAGAAGAACATCCTGCCCGGTGAATAAGAAACATAGCTGGCCATAACTCCTCCGACTAAGGGCTTCGGCTACCACATTAGCTTTCCCAGGATGATAGCTAATGGTGCAGTCGTAGTCCTTGACCAGCTCCAACCGCCTACGCCGCCGCATGTTTAGCTCCTTCTGAGTGAAAACGTACTTTAGGCTCTTGTGTTCGGTAAAGATCTCACACTTGCCTCCATAGAGGTAGTGTCGCCAAATCTTCAAGGCATGAACAACAGCCGCTAACTCGAGATCATGAGTGGAGTAATTCATCTCGTGAGGCTTCAGCTGCCTCGAAGCATAGGCTACGACTTTCCCTTGCTGCCTAAGGACACATCCCAAACCCATATTCGAAGCATCACTATAGATCGTGAACTCCAAAGTAGGATCGGGTATAGATAGGACAAGTGCGGTAGTGAGTCTCCTCTTCAACTCCTGGAAACTCTCCTCACACTGAGGACTCCAATCGAACCTCACGGCTTTCTTCGTAAGGTTGGTCATGTTGGGTTCGATATACCATACGGAACATAGTTTACAGCGGAATTTAAAATTTTATATGTATTTATCTTATAAATACTTATTCCGTACATAAATATAACGATATAACGAATAAGCATCATTTAAAATCTAGTAACTTTTACTAATTTTGATTTGATATGTAATTTATAAAAATTACCTTTGTTCTTGAACTCCTTCAAAACCGACGATGTATGAGGAAATCAATTCCTGGTTTGGTAACGATCACTTCTTGTGGTTACTCACTTTAGGAATCCAAATGTCTTCTCTCTAATCGTATCCACCTTTTGAAGTCCGGTTCCGACAATAGTTCCTTCGCTAGTAGAAACTACTCTGTTTTATTCAATAAGTATGGAATATATATTTATAAGGAAATTTTTCAAGAAAACTTTCTTGTATTATCACTCAACTCTTTGAATGAATTTTTCCCTTAAGAATTTAGCTCAAAAACTTAGCAATAAATGTGCAAACATTTTGCACCTATTTATACTAAACATTTTAGCATAAAATAATCAATATTTGATATATTTTATTTTAAATAAAATCAGATTTTATTTAAATAATCATACCAAATATTGACTTTTAATTAATAATGTGATTGATTTATAACCACCATCAATTATTATTATTGTATTAATAAAAATAAAATTAATTATGTGGATTAGTTAACAACTCCTAACTGTTGTAAATTGGAACTCTTAATCTTCACCAAGCATCCATCAATCAACCAAGCATAAAACATGTGCAGTAAAGAACAAGAAAAGAGAAGCAGAAAAGTCTGTAATTTTATTCATCGGTATTCACTCTTTTATAGAGTTTACAATAGAGAAACCCTAAAACCTAATCCTACTAACTAATGGACTTCAGGCCCAATTATATATTAGTAATGTCCATATTAATATATTTATAACACTCCCCCTTGGACATTACTACATGCCTCATTAAAAACCTTGCAATTAAAAACCCAACAGGGGAAAAACAATTAGTCAAGGGAAAAAGAGTACATGATTTATAAAAATTCATGTGTTTTACTAGCTGCCTCGTTAAAAACCTTTAACTAATAAACCCATTGGGAAAAACTTAGTTAAAGGAAAAAGAGTACAACATTTGGTCTTCAAGACCTAATCTTTAGGATTATTTTGAGTTTTTCCCTCCCCCTGAAGACAATAGTCTTCCCAGTTTACGCATACCAATACCATAAATGTATTTTTCAAAAGTAGATGTAGGAAGGGATTTGGTGAATAGGTCTGCCAAGTTCTCGCTAGACCTTACTTTTTGTACAATAATCTCACCGCTCTTCTGGAGCTCGTGTGGGTAAAAGAATTTTGGAGCAATGTGTTTTGTCATGCTTCCTTTGACATACCCACTACTCATTTGTAAAACACAAGTTGCATTATCTTCATAAAGGATAGTGGGGGTTATATCATTTGTAATTCCACATGATCCACGAATATGTTGGATTAAAGATCTTAACCATACACATTCGCGTGAAGTCTCGTATAAAGCAATTATTTCTGAATGGTTTGAAGATGTAGTAACCATGGACTGCTTGACCGACTTCCAAGAGATTGTAGTACCACCACAAAGAAAAAAATAACCAGTCTGTGATTTAGCATTATGGGGATCAGACATATAACCAGCATCCGGATAGCCCAGTAATGTCATATCTTGATTTTTCTTATAAAGTAAACCAAGATCTTGTGAACCTTGAAGATACCTAAAAATATGTTTAATACCATTCCAGTGTCTCCTCATAGGAGAAGCACTAAACCTTGCTAGCAAGTTTACTGCAAATGCAATATCAGGCCTGGTGCAATTTGCAAGATAAAGTAACGCGCCAATGGCGCTCAAGTAAGGAACTTCTGGTCCTAAATTTTCTTCGGTATCTTCTTTAGGTCTAAATGGGTCCTTATCCGCTTCAAGGGATCGAACAACCATTGGTGTGCTAAGTGGATGAGATTTATCCATGTAGAATTTCTCTAAAACCTTCTTCAAGTAGGTTGACTGGTGTATAAATATTCCTTCAGGGAGATGCTCGATCTGCAGGCCGAGACAATATTTGGTTTTACCCAAATCTTTCATTTCAAACTTCGTCTTTAGGCATGAGCTAGCTTTATCAAGCTCCTCTCGTGTGCCAATTATATTTATGTCATCGACAGAAACTGAAATGATGCAAAAGCCATTCGTTGACTTCCTTGTAAACACACAAGGGCACACATCGTTATTCACATAATTATTTTTCAACAAAAACTCACTCAGCCTGTTATACCACATTCTCCCCGACTGCTTTAAGCCATATAATGACTTTTGTAATTTAATGCTATACATGTTGCGCGTTTCATTTTCCCTTATTTCGGGAATCTTTAATCCTTCTGGGATTTTCATATATATATTTGTGTCCAATGACCCATATAAATATACTGTCACGACATCCATTAACTGCATATCTAAATTCATAGTTACTGCCAGAGATATCAAATAGCGGAACGTTGTTCCATCCATTACAGGAGAATACGTTTGATCAAAATCAATTCTGGGTCTCTGCGAAAACCCTTGAGCAACTAATCTCGCTTTGTATCTCACCACATCATTATTTCCATTTCTCTTTTGCACGAACACCCATTTATATCCTACTGGGATAACATTTTGAGGTGTACGCGCAATAGAGCCAAAAACTTTTTGTTTATTTAGCGAGTCTAGTTCAGCCTCATTTGCCTCTTTCCATCTTACCCAATCGGAGCGCTTCTGGCACTCTGCAATTGATTTAGGTTCTGGATCCAGATTATTGGAGATGGTAAAAGCAACTATAGAGGCAAATGTGTGGTCGACGACTATGTTACTTCTATTATAAATTTCTCCTGTATCAACAAAATTCGTAGCTACTTCAATATTTACATCAACCAGATCTTCATCATTTCCCAATATATTTTGATCTGGATGTTCCGCAATCCTAGTATTTTTATTATTTGTTGCACGTGCATTTAAACTAAGATTTTCGCCTTCTGGACGATTCTATTCTGGAGATTTCGGGAGTGATTCAATATTCTTATTAGATTTCGTTTTCCGCGGATTATTGTCTTTTGTACCAACGGGTCTACCACGCTTCTGGCGTGGAGCATCTGCATGATTATTAGATTTTATGGGGACTTCCACTCGTTGTGGAGCATTTATTGAAGGTACATGAGATTTGGTCACTCCTTTATGATCAGTAAATGCATCTGGCAGATTATTTGCTAAATATTGCAAATTAATTATATTTTGAACTTCAAGTTCAGTTTGATTAGTGCGTGGATCTAAATATTGTGGATTTTCTACATTCCAAGAAATTTCTCGGCATTTATTTAAGTTTGGGCTTTTATCTCCCCCTAATGCCGGAAAATTCTCTTCATCGAATATGCAGTCAGCGTAACTAGCTGTAAATTGATCCCCAATCATGGGCTCTAGGTATTTGAGAATAGACGGAGATTCATAGCCAATATATATACTTAGCTTTCTATGAGGGCCCGTAGAGGTACGGTGTGGTGGTGAGATGGGAACATAGACTGCACAACCAAATACTCGCAGATGGGAAATGTTAGGTTCTTTACCACGCACTAGTTGTATAGGGGAGTAATCATGATATGCAGTAGGTCGGATTTGAATTAGGGCAGCAGCATGTAAAATTGCATGTCCCCAACATGAAATTGGTAAGTTAGAATTTTGTAACAATGGTCTAGCAATTAATTTGATGCGCTTAATGAGTGATTCAGCTAGACCATTTTGTGTGTTGACATAAGGTACCTGATGCTCCACTTTGATGCCCAGTGACATACAGTAATCATCAAAAGCCTTCGATGTAAATTCACAGGCATTATCCATTCTAATAGTTTTAATTTGATAATCAGGAAATTGAGCTCTTAATTCAATAATTTTAGCAAGGAGCTTTGGAAAAGCCTGATTTCTAGTGGACAATAAACACACGTATGTCCATCGAGTGGAAGCATCTATCAATACCATAAAATATCGAAAAGGTCCCGAAGTGGGATGAATAGGGCCACATATATCACCTTGAATCCTATGAAGGAACGTAGGAGATTCAATTCCAACTTTAGTATGTGAAGGTCTCAATATTAATTTTCCTTTTGCATAAGCGTCACAAATAAATTCATTAAAAGAAGGGAGTTTGCTGCTTGATACGCTATGCCCAATAGAGTTAAAAATAATCTGACGCATCATACTAAGCCCAGGATGACCCAATCGCTCATGCCATAATTTAAATGAATTTGGGTCTTTAAATTTTAAGCTCAATGCAACATGATTAATAGAAGGTCGAAAGTAAGTATGGTACAAGCCTGAGGAGAAAGAGGGAAGTTCTTCTACAATTTTCTTTTGACTTCCTTGTGAATGAGTCATTAGAAGATACTCTATATTGTTTTCAGTCTTAGTTTCAATATGAAAACCATTAGATCGAATATCTTTAAAACTAAGGAGTGTTCTTTGTGATTCAGGGTACAAAAGCGCATTGTTAATTATTAATTCGGTACCCTTAGGAAGAGTAAGTAAAGCTCTGCCGGAGCCTACTATCAAGATTATATCATGAGCAATTGTAGAAACACTCCCCTTCTTTTCATTGAAAGTTTGAAAAAATTTCCTATCTTTCAAAATAGTGTGCGTAGTAGCACTGTCGACCAGACATAAAATGTCCTCTTTCTCCATAAGATGCAAACTAATGAATGGTTGTGGTACACAAAAAGAAAAGTAAAACATTGTAAGCAAACGAAGCAATCATAAAGTCTCAATCAAAACATAACGTCTGAAAACATACCAATAGCAAAAACAAACCACAAATGTCTGGCGAAGCAAAAGAAATCAGAACTGTCTAATAGCAAGAACAAACCATGAAATAAAAAAACCAGTTCTAAGATAGAATGCATATTAATCACACATCATCACCATAGTCCTCGAGCTCAAGCTTCAATAAATCATCATCATCAGCATTGAAAACTAAATTTGCTTCAGGCAAACTAGCATGATGTGATTCACCTTGAGGAGCCTTTCCTTTCTTATCCTTAAGCATTCTTTGATAGGCCTCAACTAGATGTCGAGGAGTACGACATGTGTGGGACCAATGGCCACTGCATCCACATCTATAGCACACTTGCTTATCTTGATTAGCTTGTGGAGCGTTGATGTTGAGATTTTCTGTACGACCTGTCGGTTCCTCAATACCATGACCTCGTCCACCACCTCGAGTCCAGACATGACTACGACCGCGACCGCGACCACGACCACGACCGCGACCATGACCACGACCACCACAGGGTGGCTGGGTATGATATCCTCGACCTCTCCCTCGCACATTATGATGCCCGTGAATAGTCAGCATGTGCTTCAGGCACAACTTGAGTTCCAACAGGCCTTGCATTATGATTTTTCATCAACACTGATTGTGTTTTTCGGCCACAAGTAAGGCCGATATCAGCTCAGAGTGAGTAGCATAATTTTTAGCCCTATACTGCTGCTGGAGTACAAGGTTACTAGCATGAAAAGTTGATAAAGTTTTTTCAAGCAACTCGACCTCAGTAATGTTCTGCTTACAGAGTTTCAGCTGTGAAACAATACGATGTAGGGCCGAATTATATTCAGTGACGTACTTAAAGTCCTGAAACCGAATATTAAGCCAGTCATACTGAGCTTGAGGGAGAATTATGGCTGTTTGTTGGTCAAAGCGATCCTTCAGGGATTTCCAATGATTGGCGGGATCTTTTTCGGTGAGATATTCATTTTTCAGATCCTTATTGAGATGGTGGCGGAGAAAAATCAATGCCTTTGCCTTCTGGGCAGGAGTGCTTTGAGATGTAGAATTAGTTGTAGCACTTAAGTCGAACGAGGCCAGGTGAATCTCAACATCAAGGGCCCAAGTCAAATAATTACTCCCATCAAGGGCGAGCTCAACAAATTCTCTTTTGGTGATATCAGACATCTACAATTTATTCAATACAAACTTAATAGGATTATTATAAATGATAACGTTAATAGGTAAAATAAATCCATGAAACTGTGAATTCGATTTTTGAATCTGGCAAATATATTGCTACTATAATCTCATCAAGTAATAATGTAACAGTTGAAATTTAAAACATCACATCATATAAGGAGATAGTAACAGTCATCCAATAACAATGGACATAGAAATAAATAAACAAACCTGAACTAATATAAGTCAATTATAGAACAACACATCAAAGGTATTGGTCAGTTTCACATTCAAGAGAAAAAGAAAAAAAAAAACATATGTGGTACTATATTTCCAGTTGAAGTCATGTACACGGAAGAATGAATTCAATTGACAAGAATGAATTCAATAGTCAATACAGTGGCTACCAAAATACATGTCTAACCAAATTTGTTGAACTTGGGCAACAATAAAAGAATTAAAATATAGTACCCATCCATTGACCTGCTCAATTTATGGGCCAATAATATGCAAATAAATTAATACTAAAAGATTATAAGATATCCAACATAAATTCAATAAAAAAATAACAGATTTCAGGTTCATACTATAATAATTCCATTAAAATATTATCACTGTTGCTATTAGGTTTCACAAAATTATCCAGAAATAAAATTTGCACAAAACCAATCTAATTAAATTAACACATGCTCAAATGGGTTTACTGTATACAGACACAAAGACACCAAAATTACCTAACATAAGATGAATGTCAGCCCATAATTAATTAAAATTCAACCCCCTCATGGATTGGTTTTTATTGATTCTTCAAATAAATCAATTGCACAAACACATAGTCACATACCAACCACTTGATGGATCAAATATGCACAGCAAATAATTCATGACCAAGGTTCAAAAACAACCAATTAAATAGCATGAGAACATAAAATTTCACACACGCATGATGATCCACTTGTCCATAATTAAAAAAAATTCAACGGATCACATACGCACAACATTACGACCATATCAATCAAAACCGAATTACGCACAGTACATAAACAGTACACTGATGAATAATACCACAATAAACAGATAAATAAATGGATCTCGAAAATACGTTGCAGGAAAAACACGATTTTTTTCTAGGGCAACACCAATAACGAACTAAAGCGTGCTGATAACGTGTTGTAAATTGGAACTCTTAATCTTCACCAAGCATCCATCAATCAACCAAGCATAAAAGATGTGCAGTAAAGAACAAGAAAAGAGAAGCAGAAAAGTCTGTAATTTTATTCATCGGTATTCACTCTTTTATAGAGTTTACAATAGAGAAACCCTAAAACCTAATCCTACTAACTAATGGACTTCAGACCCAATTATATATTAGTAATGTCCATATTAATATATTTATAACACTAACCACCATAATTAAATTATTCTTATTATTATTTAATCTTCAATCATATTAAAGATAAATAATAAAATAATAATTCTTGAAAACATTTTTCAAGACTTTATTATTTTAATCTATTCTTCCATTTCCTTATTTAATAATCTTATTATTATTTGGATTTGAAATTTAAAATCTAATTTTAAATTCCAACTATTAATTAGTAATTCTATTAATTACTAAATTAATATCCAAAATTCAATTAATCAATCTAATTGATTAATTTAATATATTCCTTTAATTGATATCTAATCATATTAGATTTGTCAATTAATTCTAACTCTTTAGAAATACTATTTGAATTTTACCTTCATTCAAAAATTGGTGTGACCTTTTAGGTTCACAATTAATACTAGTAGTGGGTTTACAACTCTTTGTAATTTGAGTTATTCATATTAACTCTTATTCTTGAATTAACTCTTTAATTCAAGAACCCACATATTATGGGAACATCTAGCAACTAGCATGAATCTAGTATTAAGTGAATAACAAGTAAACCTATTTCGATTACAAGTCCATATATGTAAAATCCTTTCGACATCCAATTTCCCGATTAAATCTTTGGGTATGATTTTGTCCAAACCCAAATTGATTTAATAACTATGATTCCATTTCAAGTTTAGTAATTCGTTTATGAATCTCTATTCATTCCGCCTTGGCCAAGGACTTTGAATTACTAACTATGAAACACATAGGAAATTCACTTATCTTCATAAGTGTCAAATCCTTTGTTGGCCACTAACAAACTTCCATACATATTAATATAATACCCAAAATATCCCTTTATACGATTGTGCTAGCAATCAAAAGGATAAATCAAAGTAAAATATAATATGCACAAAGTTACCATCGTGCCTCAAGTCTAAGGATTAATCATGTACTATTGTAACATGAAAATTCTTATTCGACATGATAAACTTTCATTAAGAAATTTCATACGGTCATGTTCAGTGAACTTGTTGTCTAACAAGCACCCACATATATGTATTTGCGTCACACGCTAATGTTGATGGAATGCAACATTCTTATCTAATAAGCATACATACTATGTGCAAGTCTTTTCCGAATTTATTCGATATCCCATCTCGAATCATCCAACGACTTGGAACTGTATTTAAGATCACAACTTTCAAGATATGTTCCATGATCACCATCTCTATGCGCAACAATATCTTATAGCTATAAGTGATCTAGGAATTTTATCTTAAGTGCAAATATATGATAAATGCTTACCCTTAAAATAAAGTAATGCCTTATTATTTAATATAATTCCAATAGATTGTATTTACAAGTAGAATACGTCCAATTCGATTGGAACGTCGGGTATCCTACTCTAATAATCTCCCACTTGCCCTAGTTCCAATCACTCATGTATCCTAGACCCATCTTCTCAAGATGTCCTTCGAACACTTTCTGTGATAAAGGCTTAGTTAAGGGATCTGCTATATTTTCTGCTGAGTCGACTCGCTCCATTATGACGTCTCTTCTACCAATGATTCCTCTAATCAAATGGTATCGTCTCATAATGTGTTTGGATCTTTGATGAGATCTTGGTTCCTTTGCTTGTGCAATAGCCCCATTGTTATCACAATAAATCGTTATTGGATCAACAACAGATGGTACTACACCCAACCCTTGGATAAAGTTCCTTATCCAAACAGCTTCCTTTGCAGCATCAGATGCAGCAATATATTCAGCTTCTGTTGTAGAGTCAACAATCATTTCTTGTTTGGAACTTTTCCAACTAACTGTTGCTCCATTCAGAGTAAACAAGTAACCAGACATGGATTTAAAGTCATCTTTATTGGACTGAAAACCAGAATCAGTAAAACCTTCTAGTTTCAATTCTCCATTGCCATATACCATAAAGATATCCTTAGTCCTTCGTAAGTACTTAAGAATCTTCTTAACGGCTTTCCAGTGTTCTTCACCTGGATTAGACTGATATCTGCTCGTTACACTAAGTGCATGAGCCACATCAGGTCTTGTACATAACATTGCATACATAATGCTAGCAATAGCTGATGCATAAGGTATATGACTCATCCGTTCTCTTTCTTCAAGTGTCTTTGGAGACATCATTTTAGAAAGTGAAACCCCATGACTCATTGGAATATATCCACGTTTGGATTCTTCCATACTAAACCTTTTTAGTACCTTATTTATGTATGTAGACTGGGATAGTCCGATCATCCTTTTAAATCTATATCTATAGATTTTTATCCCTAGGATAAAGGATGCTTCTCCCAAATCTTTCATGGAGAACTATTTAGACAACCATGTTCGTGTTGATTGTAACATTCCTATATCATTCCCAATGAGTAGGATATCATCAACATATAGAACAACAAATGCAACTGCATTCCCACTAACCTTCTTATAAACACATGGTTCATCCGGATTCTGATGAAAATCAAACGTTTTGATCGTTTCATCAATCCAAATGTTCCAACTCCTTGAAGCTGGTTTAAGTCCATAAATGGACCTTTGAAGCTTACAAACCATTTGTTTGCTCCCACTGGATATGAAACCCTGCGGCTGTTTCATATAAATGTCTTCCTTAATGTTTCTATTAAGAAAACCAGTTTTCACATCCATTTGCCATATCTCATAGTCATAATACGCAGCTATGGCTAGCAATATCCGAATAGATTTAAGCATTGCTACTGGTGAAAAAGTTTCCTCATAATCAATTCCTTGTTTTTGAGTATAACCTTTAGCAACCAGTCTTGCTTTAAAAGTATTTACTTCTCCATCTCAACCACGTTTTCGTTTGTAAACCCATTTACAACCTATGGGTACAAAACCATGTGGTGGTTCAACCAAAGTCTATACTTTGTTTGAATACATGGAATCTATCTCAGATTGCATAGCTTCTTGCCATTTATCTGAGTCAATGTCCGACATTGCATCATCATAGCTTATTTGATCATTATCCAAAAGGAGTCCCTCTTTATTGTTCTCTAACAATAGGTATAGCCTATCAGGCGCCCTAGAAATCCTTTCAGATCTCTGAAGAAGTTGTGTTACAGATGGTCCAGTCTCTATTGGTATATTATTTGTGGTATTTTGTGGAATTTCTTGTGGTTCTTCATTAAGTTCTATGACTCCACTATTCTTTGAGAGAAATTCTTCCTCTAAGAAAACAGCATTCCTCGAAACAAACACCTTTTGTTTAGAGGGGTCATAGAAATAGTATCCAATAGACTCTTTTGGATACCCCACAAATTTACATAAGATGGATCTCATATCTAACTTTCCTCCCACTAACTGCTTCACATAAGCAGTACAACCCCATACTTTTAAATACTTGTACGAGGGTGTTTTGCCACACCATATCTCATAAGGTGTGTTGAGTATAACTTTACTTGGCACTCTATTCAAAATATGTGCTGCTGTTTCTAAGGCATAGCCCCAGAATGAAAGAGATAAACTAGTGGAACTCATCATTGATCGAACCATGTCCAACAATGTTCGATTCCTTCTTTCTGAAACCCCATTTATTTGTGGAGTTCCAGGAGGTGTCCACTGTGAAATAATCCCATTATCTCTTAAATAATCAAGAAACTCATTGGTCAAATATTCACCTCCTCGATCTGATCGAAGAACTTTTATACTACGACCAATTTGTTTCTCTACTTCATTTCTAAATTCTTTGAACTTTTCAAATACTTCAGATTTGTACCTTAATAGGTATACATAACCATACCGTGAATAATCATCAGTAAAAGTTATGAAATAGTAGTAGTTCCCCTTGGCACTAACATCTAGTGGTCCACAAACATCTGTATGGATCAAATCTAACAGACCTTTAGCTCGCTCCACTTGTCCAACAAATGGAGATTTTGTCATTTTACCTTTAAGACATGACTCACGAGTAGGCAACCTTTCCTCTCCCCTAAGGTCGAGTTTTGGTCCCAATTTGTTAATCCTTTTTTCAGATATATGACCTAATCGAGCATGCCAAAGTGTGAATGAACTATGATTATCTAATTTTCTTTTCTTTTGTTGAATAGTTAGGATAGGACTTTGTGGTGTAATGGTATATAACCCATTTGTCAAATTTACGGAATATATAAATGTTGTATCTTTCAAAATGGAACATCTTCCATTCTCAATAACAAACTTAAAACCTTCTCTATCCATTACTGGAATAGAAATAATGTTTCTTATAACATCCGGAACATACAAAAAATTTGTAAGACAAATTTTTACATCATTATTTAAAGCTAGATAAACAGTCCCAATTGCTTTGGCAGCAACTCTTGCTCCATTGTCCATCCTTAGGATTGTTTCATCATCTTCTAGCTTGTTACTTCTCGCCATCATCTGCAAATCATTGCAAATATGTGAGCCACAGCCGGTATCCAATACCCAAGAAGAATCGTTAACTGATAAGTTAACTTCAACAAAATAAATACCTAAACTTTTCAGGCTAGCAAGATACTCCTTGCAGTTCCTCTTCCAATGCCCAGTTTTACCACAATGATAACATTCATGATTAGACTGAGAATTAACCTTCTCTTTGTTCTTTCCTTTGTTGTTATTTGCCTTCTTGTTAGGTTTATTGGGAACCTTTCCATTCCCCTTCCTTTTCTTAGACTTTAAAGCCTTTGATCCAGAAGTGGACCCAACAAGAAGCACTGGCTTATCCTTTTTTATTGTGGATTCAGCCGTCTTTAACATGTTCACTAATTCTGGCAGAGAAGTCTCCATATTATGCATGTTAAAGTTAACAACAAAGCTATCAAATGACGATGGCAGAGATTGCAGCATGAGATCCACATAAAGTTCATTATCCATAATGACTCCAAGGGACGAAAGCCTTTCAACAAGAGCTATCATCTTTAGCCCATGATCATGAACTGAAGAGCCCTCAGTCATACGGCACCTGAAAAGCTCTTTAGATATCTGATATCTAATTTTCCGCGTCCTATCACCATACAACTCTTGTAGATGAAGGAGGATTTCAGAAGCATTATTCAACAATTCGTTCTGTCTCTGTAACTCATTTGACATTGATGCTAACATGTAGCACCGAGCTTGGAGATTGTCATCAGTATGACCTAAGTATTCTTTATACTCATCAGATGTCTGATCCTCGGGTGGAGGAGGAGGGGCTTTGTCCAATACATAGTCCCTTTTTTCAGACTGTAGAACAATTTTCAGGTTCCTCAACCAATCATTAAAATTGGGTCCAGTTAATTTGTTTTGTTCAAGGATACTTGCAATTAGATTTTTAGCCATTTTAGTAGAGTGATCTACAAAAACAAACGAAGCAGAAAATAATCAGACTATGGAATTTATATTCATTTAATATTAGGTCTTTAACATTAAATGCCTCCCACTATTTTACTTAAAACCCCTATTTTAATTATGAAAATCTAATTTTCATAGTGGGCTTGAAGTCCAATAAAAATATTCCATATCCCAATTTTATGAGTACGCATGAAACATTTATATCGGTAGTCAACTTTTGACAATTGTATCATTATACAACCTTCAAGTTGTTTTGCCTCACTTTTCATTATATACCTCAATTTTATGACCGTATATATTATTAAGTGTCAAATCAAACCCATCAAACATTCATGATAGTGGCCCACCAGAATGTCCCACGACTCATGGTCAACATAAAGAGGAATCCACCTCACGAGTATCACTATACTTAGTAGGGATCACAGCTTCGACACTAAACCACCCCATTACTCATGGTCAGTGATAAAGCATCGTAGCATCTCATGTCGTCTACTTTTGATGGAAGGTCCGGATTAATAATTTCCAACTTATTTTTATCCATTATTGATTTGATATAGAATTAATCAAATTAATTTTTTAGGGTTCCTTAGATCTCATCAATTACCATCTTTACGTGTGTTTATTTACCGCATTATTCATTGCATGAATCACAAGCATAAATAAACCTAACATACATCTAATGCATGCATACGGTGGGATGATCATGTCCTTGCCTATACGACCCATTCGAGCCAAAATGGGTCTATGCCTATGTACGTGATAAATCAAATAAATAGAACTACTTCTATTACAATTTATTTTATCTACCCGTACAAGCATAGGCCTTCGAGATTTACAACTTGTAAAATTACCCACACATGCGTGGGTCTTTCGCATCGAACGGTCTCCACCTTGATCTAATCTTATAACGATACAAAAATTTAACATTTTACAAATCATAATTCAAGAGACTTGCAGGTCTCGATAAATTACATTTCTTCAATCTCATTGGATAAAATGCAACATTCAATCATATTGAATAAAACATGCAATCATTCATTCATAAAAGGCTCATGATCATCCCTAAATTAACTATTCAACACTTGAATTCAACATATTGTAACGCCCAGATTTTTATTTACTATTTATGGAGCTCGACAATATTTCCATAAATATTAAGTTTCTAAATCTAATGCATTATTTATATTTATTTGCATTAAATTAAATAATTAGTATCAAAGTCTAAGCCATGAATAATTCTTTCGACTTTAATTATTAAAGTTGGAATTTTATTTAAGTGATCCGAAGCTGGATAATTTGATTATTCAAGCCCAACATTTAATTTCAGTCCAAGTCGAAATTTACTACAAGCCACATATTTTATTTAACCGATTAATTTAATTAGTTCGAGTTCGACTAATTTTATTAACCGGACATTAAAAATTCCTAGTCCTTATTCGATGTTAAAATCGAGCCCAAGCGTAGGATTTTTACTAGCCTATTTATGTAGCAATTTTGTGGCCCGATTCCTAAGCCCAATGTTAAAGCCCAATAGCAAGAAAACCCTAAGCTCCCCTACACCTTCTATAAATAGAATTGTCCCCTCTTCTCCAACATCCTACAAAAAACCCTAGCCACCAAAAACTATTCATCATCATCTTTCTTCCAACATCAAGATCTAAACATTCATCTTCACTTTGTTCAAGATCTAAGCTTAAACACCAAAGAAAAACAAGCTTTTCTTCATCTCCTCAAGAACCCATGGCTTGAAGCTCGGAAATCCGGCCGCCACCTCTGTTTTCTGGCCAAATCGCCGCCGTCAGCGAGCCACAAGCTCAAGTCCGAGCCTCCCAGCTCCAACCACGCGTCATTCTCGAGCCCGGGCTGCAAGCCCGCACGCAGGCCCGTTCGTACGCGCGACCACCAGCTCAAAATCGCGACCCACAGCCAGCTCCTCGGTCCCATCCCTTCACGCCGCTGTCCTCCCGCCCGAGCTCCGCCGCCGACGACCATCTCGCTCACAGCAGCTCCGACTTCGTCCGCGCGCTCAGCCCATTCCTCTTGTCCGTACGACCACTGCAGCCCACCTCCTCGCGACCAGCTGCATTTTTTTTTTCCAGCGAGCTAGAACTGCCGCCGTCCTCCCTCCACGCGCGACTGAGCAGCAGCTCCGCCACCAGCTCCATATTTTACGGCGAACGCGACCTCAATCCTCTCGCCACCTCCAAGCTCGAGCTGCTCACAGCCATCTCCGCCGTCTTAGGCCCTATTCCAGCGAGTCAACGCCGGAAATCGCGAGTTCCGCCGCAGCTACTGTTCATGCGCGAGCAGCAGCACTTTTAGTCCAATTTCAGCACCTTTAGACCCTCCACGCGCGGCCCACACCCTTGTTTCCGGTTTGAATGGTTTCTTGGACCCATTTTCTAGCCCGATCCACTCTCGTTGCTTCGATCCGAGTCGTTTTAAGGTATAATAACTAGATCTCGGTTTTGATGGCTTAGACATAATATTTGAAATGATATAAAAGTATAAATTGGATGATTTGAGCGATTTTTAATAAATCGGGATTTTCGGGCTTAAAGCGAATATGTTCGACTTTTGAAATATATGTGATAAAATACCGGAATAAATACTATAAAATTCGTTACGTCATTTTGAGGCTTAGGTTGAAATTTGAGATATTTCGGGCGTCGTTTGATAGGTAGACGAGTCGGTCAAATGCGTTGACCGGTTGTAGCGATCTTTAGTTGACTGAGTTAGGAGTGGACTTTTGACTTGAGATGTTGACCATAGACTATATATATATATTGAGAATGTTATGTTTTGATTTTTGTAAATTTTGGATGTTGTTTGACTTAATTATAAAAATCGAGACTTTAGATATTAATGCCGTATAAATAAAATATTAGCTTGATTGAGACTTTAGCTGCAGTTGTGGATTATAGATTTATTATAAATCACATAGAATATATATATTAATTATCGGCCTTAAATGAGTTGGGATTTTTGAGAAATTAAAACCCTAGTCTTATCCGGTTTCGATATCCGGGTATTTTTCTCGGATCCGATTATAATTGTCTGAACCCTAGTACCGTCTAGATAATCTTTAACCATCGTATCGTAATTTATAATGCATGCCTGTCGTCTCGTGCCCGTCGTCTCGTGCTCGTGATCGCCTCTCGTCCGACCGTTGGAGCTGAGCCGCCGAGTGCGTGCCCATGCACCGAGTCCGAGTCAAACCCCCGAGTGCGTGCCCGTGCACCGAGTCCATCCGACTTGCCGTCTACGCGTCGTTCCATTAGTCGTGGTCCAAGCACGCCCCTGCGTCAGTGACCGTGGCTCCGTTTTAAACTCGTGCATCGGCTAAGCCGTGTCAGTCGAGTTCGTGCCGGCCCGAGTTGCCCCGCTGAACTCGAACCACGGTCGAACCGAGCTGCACATAGTCAAGCGGATGATCGACCGGCTCCGAGTGAGCCGTCGGTCCAGTTCAGTCGAACCGGTCCGGTCAGCCCGGACTGTTCGAAATATATTTCCGATAGAATGTCACATAAATTTCAGATGCTGTCAGATTAATATTTCAGATAAAGTTAAGAATTTCAGATAGATTTAAGATTCAGATATAGTTTAAATTTCAGTCAGATTAGATTAAGTCAGATCCTAGTCCCAGACTTAGAAATATTTCAGAGAACTCTAGAATGCCTCAACGACGATAATATTTTCAAAAAAATCAGCTCGTAAATCCCTAAATGATTTTTAAAGCCAAGTGAGCGAACCTAGATATATAAGATATTAAAGATTTGAGTTTTATTCTGAGCCTAGTACTTAGAATATTTCGCTCAGTATATTTTGTAGCTTGAGGAGAGTCGAGCCTCCATCATCTACCCATTTCAGATATATTCAGCATTCACTTTTCGCCAGTTTCCAGGTGGGGACCACGTACTGTGTATTTAATCGCTTTTAATAATTTACCATGTTTGAGATCGATATGCGATTAAATTGAAGGACTGAGACGGATGAGTAATCCCGTCTTGGTCAATATTTCAGTATTTCAGTTATGACTTGGATGTGTGTGATTAGGGCCCGTCCTAAGTCTAGCGTCCAGATGGGGTGATTAGTGTCTTTCCTGGATTTCTGTGGGAGGGGACCCCCAGAGTGTGCACATGAGTACCGGTTTACCGTTAGTCCCATAGTCACACCAGTTTATTCATATATATGTCAATTTCATAGTTTGTTATTAATTGTGTTGAGTCTATCAGTGCCGGTCCCGGCGGAGCATGTTTGTCCTATTTTTGTTGCATTTTTTTGTGTTTATTTTATCATTCTTTTTCCCCCGTTTTAGGTTGTTTCTTTAGTTTTTAGTCTTTTTCGTGTTTTCTTATGTGTTTTCCTTCATTTTGAGTCTTTAGGTGTTTTTCGTTTGTTTTTGCGGTTCTCTTTTGTGTTTTGTCATTTTTGGTGTGTAGGTCGGGAGCTTCGGGCAGATTTTCTCTTCAGGAAACATTTGTTTCGAGAGCATAGGTAAATAGAGGGGTTCGTTGGCGACACGTAGGGAAAAACGGCACTCAATTCCGACTTCGAACAAGCTGAAACGAGGCCAAAACGTAAAATGGCGCAGTGCAGCCCAGAATCTCGCGAGTCGCGAGAACTAAGTCGCGAGTCGCGAGATTCAGTCGTGACTCGCGAGAGAAAATTCGCGACTCGCGACTTTAACAGAGCCTCAGCAGCCCAGCGAATCATCCAACTCGCGACTCGTGAGTCAACTCGCGAGTCGCGACCCTGTCGACCCCTGTTTTTATTTTTGCTCGTTTTTACTCGTTTGAGCTCCGTTTTTCGCGCACTATATATAAAAACGAACCTCCAGACCTAAGGAACAACCCTCAATATCGTTCCTTTCAAGTTTCCTCACCAAAAACTCAATATTGTTAGGAAAATTTTCTCTGCTTTTCTTTTTATTTTCTCATGCTTGGATTGTTGGACACAAAGACATTTGGATTGAAATCTTTCAAGTCTTAATCCGGTTGTAAGTTTTTCAATTCTATTCTATTATTGTTGATTGGTTTAATGTTCTTAATTCCAGTTAACATGAGATTGAATCTAAGCATGAGGTAATCCATTCACCTAGGGTTAGGGATTTTGATTCTTGTTTGAATTATGTGGAATGTGTTTTGTTCAATCTATGCCAGTTGTGTGAATTATAGGGTTAGTTGATTGATCACCATTCTAACCTAGTTAATCAACGTGTAGAACCGAGAGGGGAGGCGTTGGTCGATTTAGGCACATATAGAGTAGACATGTTCGGAAACGTATTGTTTATGTGTTGCTTGTTTGAATGAGTTTATCGTTTAAGTATGTGCTCTTGTTACGAAGAGTTATTGAGCATACCCCTCTAGACGTGTAGGCTTGTTAAATCTCGTAATCGAACAAATAATCATTCAACATAGTTTGAAACTTGATGAGATTTCCCGACCCCTAGTACTTCTTCCTTTTCTCTAGAAATTTAATTGTTATTTCTTTAAATTGCTTTTCTAGTTTTGTCTTGTTTTAGTTAACTCTCCAAATCAATCGTGATTAGAATGTTTAGGATTTATTTTCTTTTTGTGTGTGATCAATACCAATGCTAAATTACGAACCGTCTTCCTTGAGAGATCGACCCGGGGAACGAATCTTTTGATTCCGTTCTCGGTAAAAATAAAAATAATTTGCTACAACAAATTTGGCGCCGTTGCTGGGGAAGACAAGTAGGAAGAGGTAGTTCATGGTGTCAAGGATGAGGTCGAGGAGGATGTCGAGTCATTGTGTGAGGCCATTGACCCTAAGTGTGCATTGATGAATGACCCGACTCATGATGTTGAGTACGAAGTGGTTCCCATGTCCTTTGGGTGGTCATTTCGTGTTATCGAGGATGGTGAACATTTGGAGAAGTTTAGTGCATACATGCACATGCTTCCGACTTCCAAAATTATTGAGCACACATCCGAGATGGCATTGGTGATGACCGGGATGGATTCGACATGCTCCACAGACATGTTCATAATTCCGGAGGTCGAATATGGGGCCTTGGTACGTAAAGAAATATCTTTTCCCTTTATGGGTGTTGATATCCGTGCTCGGTTTCACAAGAATACGGCCACGAGAGTCTACTTTGCTTGCCTATATTCCTTGCTACCAATGGGACTACTGTTGGAGAGTACGAAGGCGTGGCATGATCGACACTTTTTCTTGGATCCCAGTTAATTTCGGTTCAGGTTTCGTCAAGCTAATGACGTTAAATGAGCGCTTCTTGGGAGGCAACCCAAGTCATTTATCGCTTTCTTAGATATTTTTCTTTACGCTTTTAGTTTTATCTTTGAATAATGGGAGTTTTGGAGTTTTGTGTTTTTCTGATTAGCAGGTATGAGTTCGCGAGGCTGAGCATAGGCGAGCAGCTTGCACGTGGATGTTTATTCCCCTCGAAGCTTTCGGTTTGCACACCTTTTCTCTTTTTATTTTTTGAGTTGTTTCCCCTTCTGCCTTTTTTTGTTTGAGTTTTTTGTCTTGCGTCAGCTTATGTGTTTTTTGTCTTGAGTCAGTTCATGTGTTTTTTTTAGTATGGACTTTGGAAATTTCAAAATTAGTTAAGACTTGTTTGATGAATTCGATGAGTTGTGATGTTGGTCATATGCGGCATAGCGTGATGAAATGCTTGGTTGATTACTTTGACTGGCATTCATTTACTACCTAGTGAGGTTTGAGCCTATTTTGTTTCTTGTGTGATATTGTTCGGAATCTTGTCAAGTAGAATTTGCCTTGAGGCTGCTTTGAAATAACTCGATTAAATTTGTGAAACGTGAATATGATTGAGGCATTCCTTGTATTATCTTTTCCTTCTTCTTTTCGTGAATATCAATCGCTAGTCACCCCCCTTTGAGCCTTGATTGATTTTGTTGATTAACCTCGTGATGATGATATTGAGTTGCGGGATAGTATTGGAGGTTGTTGGTGTTATATACTTAAGCTTTGCTTTAGTGGATATTACACTTGTTATTCCTTGATGAATGAGAATTATGTTTGGTTAAATAAGTTCCACGTTCTGTTGTT